>CACVCL010029286.1:0-76073 GCA_902729485.2 Mus minutoides | reverse complement strand
GTTTTTGTTTTTTAAATGACAGGGTCTCACTAGGTAGTCCTGGCTAGCCTGGAACTATGTAGACCAGGCTGGCTTTGAACTCACAAGAGCCTGTGGAATCCTGGAATTAAAGGTGTACAATACCACATCTGGGTTTAAGGATCTTCTTAAACCTTTTTCCTCAAGAAAAAGAAACTAAAGAATGCCCTACTATTCACTTCTTCTTTTTTTTTTTTTTTTTTTTTTTTGGTTTTTCGAGACAGGGTTTCTCTGTATTGCCCTAGCTGTCCTGGAACTCACTCTGTAGACCAGGCTGGCCTCAAACTCAGAAATCCACCTGCCTCTGCCTCCCAAGTGCTGGGATTAAAGGCATGCGCCACCACGCCCGGCCCTATTCGCTTCATTTTTTTTTTTTTCAAAGATTTATTTATTACATGTAAGTACACTGTAGCTATCCTCAGACAGTCCAGAAGAGGGCGCCAGATCTCGTTACGGATGGTTGTGAGCCACCATGTGGATGCTGGGATTTGAACTTTCGGGTACTCTTACCCGCTGAGCCATCTCACCAGCCCTCGCTTCATTTTTAAAAAGGGTCATACTAGTTCATTTCACTGCTGAATCAAATTTTTATTTAGTAACAGAAGTTAGAACTGAGGACATATTAACACATTACATTTGTGTGCATACATACATGTACTTATATATGAGAATGCACATGCCACTATGTGTGGAGGTCAGAACACACCTTGCGGGAGTCAGTTCTTTCCTCCCACCATGTGGGTTTTAAGAGATCAGACTCAGGTGGTCAGGCATGTTAGCAGGTGTCTGAACCCACTGAGAACTCCATGCAAGCCCCACTAATAGATTGTTTTGAGACAATGTCTCCCTCTGTAGCCCAGGCTAGCTTCAAACTGTCAGCTATCCTCTTGCCTCAGTTTTCAGTGTTGGGATTACTGGTATGGGTTTCCATGGGATTTCTTTCTCCCAGCACTGGCAATTGACAAGGAAACTAGCCAAGAGCGGTACCATTACACTACCAAAAACATTCCCAACCCCAAACTTCACAACCCTTAGAAATTAACCTTTACACAAATTTAATAGTAAATTTTGTTTTGTTTTTTTTTTTAAGCACTCTTGGCTTAGCGTGCTACACATACCTGTAATACAAGCTATTGGGAAAGTTCAAATTGAAAGATTTTGAGCTGTAGGCTAGCATTATCAAAAAAGGGAGACTCCACCTCAAAATAACCAAAATAATAATGTACAAGAGTCCTACCTATAGAAATGCTGACAGCAGTGGCAAAGACAGTGCTGTCGTAAACCATGACTGACATGTCTGCTACATTTGCCCATGGTCTAATCCCTAAGAAACATAACCAGATCCTAAAACCCTTAGTATTTCTCAAACATTCAAGAAATGCCCAGTAAAATAGTAAAATAGTCCTTTTTACACAATTAAGTCCTTTAAAAACACTACTACTTTGGTCTTGGTTACTTACCTCCTCTCAGTCATAGCAGGCAGCTTATGGGACTACTCAGCTCTAACCATCTTATCCCATTACACTCAGTTATCATGCTAAAGAAAGCACATCTCAAACACAAAGGACACACCAAAGGCCAGTTTTCCTTCTGATTTGTTATATATACACACTTCACAGGTTTATTATTATTATTTTTTAAAAAAACTGTACACTTCACAAGACAGTACAAATTAGCTACAATCTGCTAGTTACACATTAGGGCATTAACAGAGCCCATGATTTCTGCCCTAAAACAGGCATCTGTGCTACTCCACAACTCTCTGAAAAGAGATTTTCTCAACTCTTGTCATTTGGCCCCGGCACCTCCTCTTCTGGGCTGCCTGCTTCTCAGCCTTTTGACTAAGATCAAGTGTGGAACTGAGCCCACAAGCCCAAGCTTAAGTATCTTGCTTATTTCTATTTCAGGCTCAGCTCAAAGAGGGTATTTCACTTCTTCATCTTCATATCTGCTTCAATGGCACAGCGGCGTCCCCTGGTTCCCCCATCCTAGACAACATCAAAGAAAGGAAGGAAACATGAGTTGCTTACATAGTAAGAGATAAGGTTTAGCAGGAATGCTGGAAATTTGATTTCTTGGGGCAAAGAATCTGCAGAGAATACCGAAGGGATGAGGTGGAAGGGATTTCCCACAGAGTAGCTAACAGAAGACCCAGTATTTTATGAGTGGTACTGTAGGAGTGTTTTCTTCATGTCCTCAAAATCCACCTGGGGTCCCACAGAATGACCAACAGTCATCCCACCCAGGCTCAATTGTGTGAAAAGAAATAGTAGAGAAAATGAAAGGTGGGAGAGGCAGAAAGGGCAGTGGTTAGTGAGGTTCTTGGCTAACATACCTGTCCAGTTGTTGGTCCCTATAAGAAAGGCCTTTCCTGCAGACTGACCCTGGCACTAGTTCCCTAGCACCTCCTGACAGTTGTTTTCCATGACATCAGGACAATCAGGCTTCATTCCATCTGCTGCTCTCTCCCTGCAGCCCAGCTCCTTCCTCTTGTGCAAAACTTTGCTGTCTTCGATAGATAAAAGATCCTATTAACCGGCCTTGCAATAGCCAGCCACTCGAATGAGGATCCAGAGTCACCGTTGCAGGCCAATAAGAAAGAATAGAGATCATGGTGTTCTTCTGCCTGTGGTACAGGTCTACAGGCAAGATGAACTAGTGAACACTTTTGCTGGACCAGACCAGTTTTGCATTTCTAATATGCAAGGATTAAAAAATTTTAGAACATAAGTTGCCAATAGCCAACAGTAAGAATAGAAATAACACCTTGCTTTTGTGTAAGATTTTAATTGTTTTTTTCAAGTTACTTTCATAACTTATTTTACCCTCACAACATCCCTGTGAGGTAGGCTGGACAGTTATCTCAATCTTATTCTTTTTTTTTTTTTTAAATTATTCTTTTTTTGTTTTGTTTTGTTTTGTTTTAAAGACTTGTTTTCATTTTATATGTATGAATGTTTGGCCTACATGTGCACCACAAGAGTACAGTGCCTGTGAGGGCCAGAAAAGGCCTTTGGATTCCTTGAAACTGTAATTACAGGCAGTTGTAAGCCACCAGGTGGTTGCTGGAAACCCAACCCAGATCTTCTCCAAGCAGCAAGAGTTCTTAACTGCTGAGTCACCTCTCTAGTATTCCCACATGTTTTCTTTTGAGACAAGGCCTTACTCTGTGTACAAGGTATGCATTGATTCTGCAGGCAATTCTCCTGCCTCTCAACTCATAATTACTTCTATCACATAGATGGAAAATTAAGGCACTCAAAGGTTATCCAGTGATCTTAGAACCATAGTTTTTGAGCATGTTCTTTCCCTCACTTCATTGCTCTACCATGAACAAGGTCAGTCTTTTAACTCATGGAATAAACAAACAAAAGCCTTGGGGCTGTATCTATTGTGTTTATCTATAATCTACAAGCTATTATTATATCTGGTGGTCACTATTATTGTTTGTGACATGTGTGGGAGCACACATGCCATGGTGCTCATGTGGAGTTCAGAGGACACCTCTGTGGAACACTCTTCTTCCGCCTTCAGTGGGATACTGGGGAATCAAACTCAGGTCAGATGACTACTATGGCATGTGCCTATATCCATTGCATCATTCACCTGCCCTTGCTGCTCTGAGCTGTCTTCCATTGTAAGTTAAGAATTGGTAAAAGGTGGAAGCAAGAAATGAGGAACAGGTGCATCCTAGGACTTTACCCCAAGAATATTTCATAGTTCAATCCAGTGATCTTAAAAGTTGCCCCTCACCGGGCGTGGTGGCACTCGCCTTTAATCCCAGCACTCAGGAGGCAGAGGCAGGTGGATTTCTGAGTTCGAGGCCAGCCTGGTCTACAAAGTGAGTTCCAGGACAGTCAGGGCTACACAGAGAAACCCTGTCTCAACCCCCCCCCCCAAAAAAAAAGTTGCCCCTCCCAACCCCTCCACACTCACACAAGCAAAGAGACCAGAATGCAGAAGACAAAGAGTTTCCTATTCAATGGATAAAAAGAATTTCAAGCCGGGCGTGGTGGCGCATGCCTTTAGTCCCAGCACTAGGGAGGCAGAGGCAGGCGGATTTCTGAGTTCGAGGCCAGCCTGGTCTACAAAGTGAGTTCCAGGACAGCCAGGGCTACACAGAGAAACCCTGTCTCGAAAAACCAAAAACCAAAACCAAAACAAAACAAAACACAAAACAAAAACACAAAACAAAACAAAAACAAAAAGAAAAAGAATTTCAAGACATTGCCACAATCTGCATGTTGGATTTCCCTCTGCCACCCAGGCCCAGCAGGAGCTGAGAATCTTTCTGGCAACATCACCACTTGCAGCCATTCAATACTTACAAAGAGAGAGAGAAGGAAGGCAGGAGAGCCCATGGGGACACTGTCCTGTTAGAGGACAAACAAATACTGATCAGGTTCCACAGAAACTCTCAGCCACAAGTACCCCAAACTTATCAGGACAGAGACAAAAGCACCATACACACAATACAAACACAAAATTTTAAAACTCAAGAACAAGAGGAAAGAGATCCCACAGCCATCTAGCCATATCTAGCAGCCAACAGCTGTGAACTAATTTATCCCCAACCCTGACAGCACTCTCCCAGAGGATTAATAATTCACTCACTCAGCTCAAACTATCTCCCATGTAAGTGGTACTCTCAGTCATAGCTGCTTTCTTCAACAGTTAGACAGAAGCAAGCCATCACCATTCTAACATCTATCAGATACCACTGGCTTACAGAAGGTTAGCAGTATTAGAGTAACTTAAAGGTCTCTGGATGTTTTGACCTTTATTTTGGTCTGCTCACCTTCTCTGAAGCATCTTGTTTTCGGGTAGAGTCTCTCCCCCGAAGACTTTTAGCACTGATTCCAGACTCAGATGTTTGCATAATCAACTGTGTGGCCAAGAATTGCTGTAGGGAGAAGAAAAATGGGAGGCCATAAAGATCCAATCCAGTAGGAAAGAACTAAAATACTTCACATTTTGTAAACAGAACTTAGACAGTACTCTTCTATTCAATTCTTTTTGGCTTACTAAAAGGCTAATTTCTAGCTATTCCTAAAGAATTTATAAGTGAAAAGAAGCTTTAAACTAAGCCGAAGAGCCTTCAGCAATTAAAGTCACATGGCAAACTTAACCAAGATAGACGACTGCTTCCAGATCAACATCACAAAGGTTGTGCAGCGTTATAACTCTAAGACTGAAGTGGACTACTTGTGATAAACAGGGGTTATAAACTCTTGATTCAATACATGTGCCACAATGTTTTATGTAACTAATAACACTAGCCCTTTATATACTGATCTGAAAACTTCCAAGGGGGCTAGGGATATAGTTTAGATGGACAGTGCTGGTCCAGCAGACATGAAGCCTTGGGCTTGATTCCTCAGTCAGCTGGGTGTGTGGAGGATGTGATGTAGCTCACAGGTACCATATATTTGTGCACCCCATGAAGCACTGGTTTATTAGATCGTTACCAACAAGAACAACAGCAACAACAAAAACCTTCAAAAACTGAATTCATTTGCCCAAGAAAAATACAATTTTTTAAAAGACATTTATTTTATGTATATCTTCAGACACACCATAACAGGGCATCAGATCTCATTACAGATAGTTGTGAGTCACCATGTGGTTGCTGGGAATTAAACTCAGGACATGTGGAAGAGCAGTCAGTGCTCTTAACCACTGAGCCATCTCTCCAGCCCAAAAAGAATTTGTATTAATTCTTTTTTTTTTTTAAAGATTTATTTATTATTATTACTATAAGTACACTGTAGCTGTCTTCAAATGCACCAGAAGAGGGTGTCAGATCTCATTATGGATGGTTGTGAGCCACCATGTGGTTGCTGGGATTTGAACTCAGGAACTTTGGAAGAGCAGTCAGTGCTCTTACCCACTGAGCCATCTCACCAGCCCTTGTATCATAATTCTTCCATCAAACTAATCAAATCTATACAACTTCAGTAAGAAATAAAAATATTTACCAATGAACTCATCAATTCTTCCCTACACTTCATCCCTACTGAAACAAAAATGAGCATCAATGTACCTGGATCTGTTCCAAGACATCTCTCTGCATCTCTACTGCCATGTGATAGACATCGTGGTCTGAGCTATTGTACATAACAGCATTCTGAAACATGAGCATGATGTCACGCTGAAACTCAGCTGTGCTGCGGATCAGTCCATTTTCAATGTTTTTCTTTATAGTTGACAAATCCATAGGCCTAAATAAATAAATAAAAAGGGTAACTGGCCATGGAGGAGGATTTGCTTGGATTTCCAAGTACAGTGTTACTATACAGTCCTGTTTATATATACCTTCAGTATCAGCTACCAAGATTTAAAAGCTAACCCATTATCCCAAAGCTTGTACTCAACTCAAAAAGGCAATCTGCATAATAGGCATCAAGAAAAACAATGATAGGGACTCGTTCTTTTACACTATTAATGATAATATAGTCACTGCAATGTAAGCCTTTAACAATCTCAGCACTGGGGAGGCAGAAGCAGAAATTACTCACTTTCTGTGAGTTTGAGGCTAGCTTGGTCTATAAAGAGTGCCAGGTCAACCAGGGCTATATATAGTGAAACCTGTCTCAAAACAAAACACCACCACCACCAACAATAACAACAAAACAAAACAAAAAAACCCACCCTTGCTTTAAATAAGGCAAAAATTCACTGAAATGAACACAAATTTTAAGTCAGGTGTGATAGTTGGACAACGGCTTACCTCTGTACAATGCTATGGTAGCCAGGAGCTATGTCATCTGTAACAGGTTGCAGGAACACATTGGCATACCTGTCAAAAAAGAATAGGTTTATTAATTATTCTCCAGAAGCAAAAGGAGAGAATTTTCTTCACGTAGTAGAAGGTACTAAGAATCAACACTAACATAAGCCATCTCTCAGCTTACATGAATAATTTCCTAAGCCTACAGTGAGGAGCTGGTACTATCTGCTCACCTATGATTAGCTGCAGCCCTCCATACAAGCATGATGGCTTTCTTCCATATTTTCTGAGCCTGAATTGCTTCTTGATCTTCACTGCACACGGAACTGAAATAGATACAAGAGATCTATAAGCATAAGGGAAAAAAATAAAAAAGTCCTGTTTCTCTTCAACTATTTGTTTCAAGCCAAGAAAGGGAAGGTAAATACAATTAAGGCTACAAATGTGGCTCTATAGTAGAATGCTAGCCCACCACTCAAAAAGTCCTGGGTTCAGTGCATGTGTACACACACACACACACACACACACATGCATACACACACACACACACACACAGTGGGGTGTAGGGATATGTCTGTAATCCCAGCATTCAGAGAATCTGTAATTCAAGATCACCCTCAATTACATAGTCTGAGTTGACCACCAACCTCAAAATGAGAAGAAAAAAAAAAAAAAAAAAAAAAAGGAAGAGACAGAATCACAGATACTCACAACTGCGAGGAGGCAGGGCTGCTTGGGATGGAGTCTGCCAGAGTGTGTGACTGCAGTGTGGCGTTATGTATACTAAAGCCATCATCACTTTCACTCACAGGGGGCTCATTATCCATCTCAGACAAATAGCCTTCTCCTTGATCCTCTTCCTTAGGCTCCTCTAGGCTAGCTGCTTCACTGACTCCATCTTCTTCCTCATCCTCACCTGGGGCATCCTTAGATATATAGTGTGCATCAGTCAGCAAATGCAAGCAAAGCTACCTAGTAAGGCATTACTAAATGACATCTGTTTGGGGTTAGATCAGCCCTAGAAACCGCCTCACACTGATTTTTGGCTGAGCCCTCTATCACTTATACTACCCTCTACTTAACTGACTAAGTAAGACATAATTTAGAACCTGGACAAAGAATAAAGCCCAGAATCCTTTTGAAAGGAAGGAAAAAACAAAAAGCTACTTTCTTAAGACTAAGCTAAGAGGCTCCTTCTTTCCCCTTGCTCTTGAAAGGAACTCTGACCCTGGATACAAAGTTACCAAAAATGGTTTTATTTTATGTCTTTGCTGATGGAGCAAGCTCACCTCACATTATTTCAAATCTCTGTTACTACTATTTTAGTAATTCTAAATAACACCAGATAATTCTCTTTTGATAGTCTAAACTATGACCTGACTCCTCTGTGATCTTCCTGGCACCTCTAGCCAACTCCAAGTTACTCTGGATGGATGAAAGCTTCTTTGTACATTACAGACAGAAAGGACTACGTGATCTTTACAACTCTCACAGGGGAAGCACATACTGCTTTATACTCCCATTAGGTCAGAATGTCCACTACAACTTTTCCTCATCTAACTCCTTACCAGCTTTACAAGACAAAGATAGGAATTTATGAATTTACTAAAATTCATTTTAAAAGGTAGTACTGTGGGAAAATCTGATCACATGGCAAGAAGAATAAAGAAAAATCTGAAATACCTTTATCTGGCTTCCAAAAATAGTCCCTGATTCTTCTTTCAATGAGTCTGCAGAGGAGAGAGAGACTGCCTGAAGATTGTGCACCTCAGCCTTCCCCTTCCTATGGAGCACGACTCTTCCCTGTAGCTAGCTCTCCTTTCTTTACAGGCTGTCCTGTCCTACCTCCTCTACTTGCCCACAACCCACAATCCCTGAGAAGTCAGTCAAGAATTCAAATTAGTCAGAAAAGAATTAAAATTAGATGCAGTTCAAACGTCCTGTCTGTTATTTACCTGACATTTCAAACTTGTGCTGAGTCTCTGCCTCTAAAGGATCTTCAATAGGATTTGAGCCATGTGATGGAGACAACAAGCTCTCAGGGGAGGCCTGAAGACCAAAAAAGAGTCAGTGCCCTAGTTACTGACAAACTGTTATAGCTCCCACAATTCTATTCCCCAGTGTCCATGAGACCATAGAAGAAATCCCGATGCCTACTCATCTCATATTTTAATGCTCACTGCAGAAGGATAGCACTAATCACAGCCTGTGGCTTTGGATATGTGCAACAAGTCAGAACTCAGGAATTCACGCACCTGAGCTCTTACTTCTCACCTAAGTCCCAGCCCTCCTCCTCAGCCCAACTGTGTTCAATACCTCTGTCTTCACAGCTGAAAGTGGCCTCTCATCGCCTTTCCCACTGGAACCATCTGCCTCACCAATCTCTCCAGCTGCAGAACTTCTAGGTTCTTCATCTGAGTCTTGACTCCTGAGTTCTGGTGGCTCCATACTTGGGACTGGACCAACTCCAGCTACTATCTCAGCCCCAGACATGCCTGGCTCTGGCTCTGTGGGTTCCACCTTAATCTCAACACCCGAATCCCTGATGTCCACCAGTTCATGGAGCCCTTTGTTTTCTGATTCCTCGAAGTCTAGCCTCTCTTGTTTGACTGTCATCTCTGGTGCTGGCAGAGGTACTGGCTTGTCACGCTCCTGCTGGATAGGGTGCTCCCAAGGGCCAGGCAGGGACTGAGGATCATCATTCTCTTCACAGAACGATAATGCTGCTTCTACAGCTGCCACATCCAGCACTTCAGGGTGATCATCCACCTGTCCCACAATACACAAACTGTTGAGAACACAGGGAAAGCCCAGGTGCCTCAGTTTACCAGTTCAGAGTTAGATGCTGACTCTACAGCTGTTCTCTATTACCATTTAGTATATATACACTGTATATAAGTGCAGACACTTGTGCTATGCAGACAAGTAAGAGAGATGGGAAGGAATATTAGTATATCAGAGTACAAAGATGAAAAAGGGCAAACGTAGAATTAAATAATTCTAAGTCAGAGACAGGAAGAAGAGAGTAGTACCCAGGAGACTTTTTAGGATTTTGCTACACAGTTACCTTGTCCTCAATGATGGCAATGATGTCTCCAACTGTTTCAAAGTCCAACTCTTCACCTGTGTAAGACACAGCAATATCCATCTTCTCCGCTAGATCTAAGTCTTCCTTCCCATCTATGCTTGGAGCCTTTGATCCGCCAGGAGCCTCTGCTACCCCTGAGCGGAAACACTCTTCTTTGATGGAATTAATGATCATGGAGATTTCATTGCTATCCATGGAAACAGTCACAGTATGTGGATCCCCCACAGCTTCCAGGGGTACACAGGGCTCAGGCTGGCTCACTGATGAACAAAAAGAAAAAGCAACTCAGAAGCTTATCCAGTATTAAGTGACCACCCTGAGATCACACCAGAGCTGTAGACACTTAAGGTCAAAAACTTATTTCTGACCATGCTTTCTTCTCCCTTGTTTTATTTACAAAGTGAGAATACAGTCTCAAGCCTGCTTATGTTACTGCACTTAACTTGCCCCACCCAACTCACAAACACACACCCACTTCCATCCTTGTTGTCCTAAGGATAAAGATGGTCCAAGTCTATGGAGAACAGAAGTATCTAGGTGGGAGATCATGGTCTTGGCCACCTTTCTCTATCTAAGGTTTGGTCCTGTAGCTGCTCAGGGCGTGGGTCAGGGACGCACCTGGAGCTACACTTTCAGAAGTGGAGACAGCCGGAGCAGAGGATGGTGCTGGCAGCGCAGGCATCATGACAATGGTAGCCTGGGACACAGACTCTACAGGGGGTGGCACAAGCTTAACTGGAGGCTCACTGGCAACAGTAGTGAAGGAAGGAAGAGGAGTGGTGAACTGTGTGGGACCAGCTTCTAAAAGCCGGGAAAGAGTGGGAGCACCTGACAAAGAAGTACACAAAATGAGAGAAGACAGCACATGAACAAGAAGCAACAGCCACTCTAGGACTTAAGGATATTTTATAGTTTCAAAGAACAAACGTAAATTCTCTGTTGAATAAGCTATCACCTACACCCCTCCTTTCTTTAACCTCACCTAAGATCTTACAGATAGGAACAACCTAAGTACCAGATTATACACTGTATATATATTAAAACTGGGTGGTCATTTTCTCTAAAGAAAAATAAGCAGTCATTGACAATAAAAACGACTGGCAAGAGGCTAAGGAAAGAGCAGAGTTCAATGGCTACAGAGCAGAATCCTGGGCAGCTCGAGATCCACATCAGGACCCTGTCCCAAAAACCAAAACCAAACAACCAAACAACCAAAACAAACAAAACTAAACAAAATAATAAAGAAGAAAAAGGGAGGAAAAACCCTTTCTACTTCTGAGATTCAGCACACGTATACCACCCAAGTTCAAAATATTAATCAAATATTGATCTCTAATATTTATATGGTATTACTATTTTTGCTTCACCTTTTGTTATTTAATTTTTAACACATCCCTGTAAAGTATATATGCCACCATTAATAAAAAAGGAAACTAAGGCTCAATAGTTAAGATGCCTCTCCAAGGTAACAAAACCAATAAATGTTGTTGATCTGAGGTTCAAACTAGGTTTTGGGTTCTAAATCTCTTACCCTTACTTTATAATCACCAGTGTCTCTAGCATCTTTCCATAAATCTGAAAGCACTAATATATTGCAAACATTCATAAAATAGAAAACAGTCTCAATAGTTACCTATTCAAAGTCACAAGATGCAAGACATGAGATTCAAGCCCAAATCTCCAGTTCTAAGTTTCTTTTCCTATTTCCTAATCTCATGATCTCTGGCATATTTTCACACTTTACAAGGCAGAGAAATACCTTCACTACTAACTTTATTTTTTCTTTGATCATTATCTATACTGTGGTAAATTAGAGCTATCAATATTTTACATATGCAATGCATCAATAATCTCAAACACTACATTGTTTAATAGAAAACTATCTCCAAAGCAAAGTCTAAAAACTGTAAATGGGCCTTAAATACAAGATGACTATATTCTTTCTAATAAACATGAAAAGGATGAACAGCAACTTACCTGAGGCAGCTGGGGAGGTCGCCACAGCACTGGTTGTTGGCTGTATCTCCCCACCATGTATCATGGGAAGAACCCCGCCTACCTCCAAGAGAACCCCTGTGCTGTTCAGATGGCCAGAGGGCACAGGCATTTCACTCTCATTTACCTACCAGGGAAGAACAGAGGTGAAGGCTATTCTCAAGCTCTTTAACTACCACTTCCCCCCAAAACAAAACAAAACAAAACCACACTCCAGTAGTCAACGAAACTTCTTGAAACTAAAACCTAGTATCCACAGAAAATAACTCAAGATAGAAGGGAAATTCTAAACTACAATGTTCAGAACTTAAGTGTCAAGAGTTCTCTAGGGGAAGAAAATCACAATAACTATCGTTCAGACACCTTAGGATCCAAGGATCAACTTAATGCATTGCTTTTTTTAAAGTTAACCTTTAACTAGGACATTTTTCCCTGTTTTTTTTTTTTTCTTCTTCTTCCTTTTTTTCTTTCCTTTCTTTTATTTATTTATTTATTTATTTATTTATTTTTGTAGCTGGCTTTTTTTTCCCCCGAGTCTTATTTTAGGGCCCAGGCATTCCCTTCCAAGTACTAAATCACCACAGCTCTCAAACACCCACAGAAGTCTCCATACCAGTCTGGGGCTAGTAGGCAGGAGGCTGCCCTTCTTCAAGAGCTCTGACAGCAGAGGGGAGGGGGGTGGAGTTGCTTTCTGTCCAAGCATCTTTTTCTGGGGTGAATCATCTGTTATTGGGGTCATGGGGGCTTCTAAGGGTGCAGAGCCTGGAGGAAGGGTGTCAGGAATCCCAGGAAACGAGGTGACTGGGGTACTCGGCAAAGTCCCAGGGGTTACCTAAGAGACAACAGAGAACCTTTATCTGACTTTTCAAACTATGGAAGGTTCCCTACAAATCTGGATGGGTTAGTGTGTCTATTATTTTATTAGTTCTGAATGGAAATAACCAGAAACCATCTACACTTCCTTCCCATAGTATTTTCTCTTCCACTCACTCTAACCCACAACCCAATCATTCTGTCCAAGCTGCTATTTTCAAACTCCTTAAACACTATTACTATTATATTTATAAAGAAATGGTCTCTTTCTTCAGCAGTAATTTTATAAGACTAAATACATTGACAAATAATTCACATAGTCTTTTACCTATCCCTCAACAAGTCAGAATCCTCAACACTTATCGGTCCATCCTTACATGAGAAGAGTGTGTAAGAAACTAAGTCTTCAGTGCTTAGACCAAGAGTTGCTTCTAGGCAAAAAGTGTGGTTTCCTATTATTCAGCTCTCTGCTGGCTTATCAATTTCAATAAATACAAATACACTTACCCCAGAGGTAGCCTCTTCCATAGTGGTTGGAGTCAAGTCTCCAAGTGGGTAATCGCCTCCCGGGGAGGCAGAATCTATAGGAGAGCGGACCATCACAGTTGGTAACCTTCGAGGAGGTGTTTTTACTGCTTGTCGAGCTACAACATAAGTAACAGATGAAATCTTCAGGATTAAATAAGTGAAAGCAGCCACTGTTATACCCTGAAGCAGAGATTAGAAATTTTATTATTACTTTTTAGTTTAGTTTTTCAAACTCAGGGCAATTCTCACATTAAACAAATTAACTACTTAACTATTTCAAAGGTCCTTGCTGTAGCACATGGTTTACATCTCAACATCTTCTGCAGCAACTTAAGAATCTGCTTTTAGAAAGAGGAAAAGGCCTCACTGGTTCTCACCATGTAGTCTGTCTTAGAGTTGCTAACACTCATGTTTCTCTCCTACCTCACCACCCAAGATGAACTCTTGATCATCTGAGATGAACTCTTGATCCCATCCTCCTTTGGATTCCAATTCCAAATTCTGGGATTACAGGCAGGGGTGGGGGTGGGGATAGGGGTAGGGGGGTCTCTCACAATATAGCCCTAGCTGGCCTGAAACCCACTGGGTAAACTGGACTGGCTCACAGAGATTCTCCTGCCTCAGCCTTCCGAATGCTAGGGATAACACTTGGCTCACTTCACAGCTGACCTTTTTTATTTGCCTCTGAGCTCTAGAACCTTAATTAAGGTTAATAAGATGGTTCCGTGGTAAAGGTTCTTGCTGTGATGATCTAAGGTCAATCTCTGGGACCAATCTGGTGAGAGGAGAGAATGGACTTTCACAACTTGTTCTCTGGTCTATACATACCCACCATATGACACTTATCTGTGTCTCTACTTCCAAACAAACAAATGTATAAAAAAAAAAAAAAAAAAAAAAATTGAAGGAAAAAAAAAAAAAAAAAAAGCTGGGTGGTAGTGGTGGGGCAAGCCTTTAATCCCAGCACTCCAGAGGCAGGGGCTCTTTTGAGTTGGAGGCCAGCCTGGTCTACAAAGTGACTGCCAGGGCTACACAGAGAAACCCTATCTTGGGGGCGGGGATGGGAGTACTCAAAAAATAAATATATGAAGAGAATAAAAATAAATAAATAAAACCTTAAATTATGTTCAGTCTGCCATTATCAAGCTTGTGAGTCCTACAAGTAAACGGAGGCCTAGCGAGTGCGAGTGAGAGACCTCATTTCTCCAAGTATTTCTTCTTGAACATAAAGGATGGTTTATTCTGGTAGAAAAGAGATAACAGGAATGATTCTTTTCTCTGTAGTTGTTTGTTATGCTAGAGACTAAGACTCATGAATGCTAGGCAAGGGTTTTTTATGAGATTTCTATGCATATGCACACAATAAATCTGTACATTTTTCCTGTTCACTGGCAGTTTGCTCCAGAGATTCAAAATCACTCAAACTTTAGAGAGAAAAGTTTTAACTGCCTTACAGGTTGCAGATCAGTCAGGAGCCTAAGACACTGGGCTTGATCCATGGTCTATGACTGGGAAATCATGGGACATGACAGAAATTAGTGAATGGGAAATACAAAAGATGAAAGAACTCTGATAGGGGTAGGCTCTGATCCTTGTGAAAGCCTTCCAGTACAGTGGAATTCTTTCTAATAAAAGCTTGCTTATTTATTGCTACCTGGAGGTCTAATTTTTGCAGGCATGTACAAGGCCCTCAGCTCAATCCTTAGCAGAAAACAAAAAAGAATAATGTTTTGAGGAAAAAAAAAAAAAAGAAGGGAGGTACATATAAATGTTGCAAGTCAACACAAACTAGTGGAGTATACGCTAGAAAACAATCGACAGCTAACTCTCCATAGTGCAGCGGTCGTCACACTCCTCTATCTACACAGACCACTGTCACTAGCATGCAGAATCACATGGTCACTGATAACAGAAGCACTAAACTCAGCTTACCCTGGTACGCAGCATCTGTGGCCTTCCTTTTTACTTCAGCCTCTTCCTCTTCCAATTTCTTTTTCCTAAAAAAGGAAAAGAATTGAGCTATGTCAGCCAGCTCCTCTCCATAGTTCACAAGACACATAAAAGAAAAGTGTTCTGACACACGGCAGAGCAGAGAGGGAACCTACATTGCAATCTCATTGCAGAGCTCGTCCAGTCTGCTGTCCATGTGCCCGGCTTGGATTAGCTCTGCATCTCTTTTCAGACGCCTAGAGAAACAAAGAGGCAGACAGCAGTCCTCTTCACAATTTCTTAGTTTGTAAGTTTCTGGGTTGTTGAGACAGGGTCTTCCTCTAATAGCTCAAGCTGGGCTCAAATTTAATGAAAATTTCCTGTTTTGGTCTCCCAAATGTTTCTGGGTTATTGAGACAGGGTCTTCCTCTAATAGCTCAAGCTGGGCTCAAATTTAATGAAAATTTCCTGTTTTGGTCTCCCAAATGTTGGGTTTACAGGCATGAGCTACTATACTCTTTTATTACTTTATTTGTGTGTGTGTGTGTGTGTGTGTGTGTGTGTGTGTGTGTGTGTGTGTGTGTGTGTAAGTACAGGTAGACACATTTCACAGCACATGAGGTCACAGGCCATTTCCTTCCACCTGGACATAAGCAGGGTCCTTCCATCTCTGTCACTGAGTTGTCTTATCGCCACCTACTATAAACCACATTCAGAGCTTTTTACTTGTGGTCTCATTTCAAACTCCTGAGTAGCTGCTGTAGACATACCATGCACCCAGCATTTTAACTACATACCCCACCTCCTCTTTCTTCCTTTCTTCCCCTCTCTCCTATTCTCTCTCTCTCTCCCATATTCCCTGCCTCCCTTCCTTTTTTAAAGTCAGGATTTCTCTGTGTAGCCCTGACTGTCCTAGAACTCACTCTGAGGACCAGGCTAGTTTTGAACTTAAAGATCTGCCTGCCTCTGCCTCCTAAGTGCTAGGATTAAAAGCGTCTGCCACCACAGAGGATGATGGACTCTAGCTTAGTCTACAGACAGAGTTCAGGCTAGCCAGGACTATACAGTGAAACCCTGTCACTCATAAACACCAACTTAATCTTGTATGTACCAGAAGTCAGCTCTTTATGTCTTTACAACACCCCTCCCAAATCACCTGTTAAGTACCTGTATCTCTCCTGTGTCTCCTTTATGACTTTCTTCAGTTCTTCAACTCTCTCAGCAGTCAGTTTACGAACAATAACATCTTCAACAGTTTCTACCACTTCTCCTTTTTCACCCCGTTTCCGTCTGTGGAAAAATCAAACAATAAATCCAAATTTAAGTAAGAGGACATTTGTTTCCACTTGTATTCTTTGAGCCTTTTCTACCATTTAAACATAACAACTGCTATACTTTTCTCACCCAATAAGATATATCTCCCCACAGGGCGTGGTGGCGCACGCCTTTAATCCCAGCACTCGGGAGGCAGAGGCAGAGGCAGAGGCAGAGGCAGAGGCAGGCGGATTTCTGAGTTCGAGGCCAGCCTGGTCTACAAAGTGAGTTCCAGGACAGCCAGAGCTACACAGAGAAACCCTGTCTCAAAAAGCAAAAAAAAAAAAAAAAAGATATATTTCCCCAGTGAACCCTTCTTGACCAAACAGATGTGTACCTGGGTTTATACTCACTTTGGAGTCTCGGTAGTCTCTAAGAGCTCAGAATACTGAGAAGCACAATGCTATAAAAGAAAGAAAGAAAAATGTGATAAGCAAGCTCAGAAACAAGCTTTCAAAGTTTCAACAAGATTAGTAAGTCTCAATGAGGAATCCACTCACCATTGCGTAGTTAGCTGGCCGCAGTGGAAAGCAGAGGCAAAGGATCTCTGAGTTTAAGGTTAGCCTGGTCTACACAGGGAGTTCTATGACCACCAGGGATACATAGTGAAACCCTGAAGGTGGTTCAGTGGGTAAAAAAGTGTTTGCTGTGGACACAATAAACTGAACCCAGGATGAAACTGATTGCTGAGAGTTAGCCTCTGACTTCCATACATGAACACACAAAACTACTACTAAACATTTTTTTTTAAAGATTTATTTTATTTATTATATGTAAGTACACTGTAGCTGTCTTCAGACACTCCAGAAGAGGGCGCCAGATCTCGTTACGGATGGTTGTGAGCCACCATGTGGATGCTGGGATTTGAACTTATCACCTTTGGAAGAGCAGTCGGGTGCTCTTACCCGCTGAGCCATCTCACCAGCCCCATTTTTTATTTTTAATAGTGCCGGGCAGTGGTGGCACATGCCTTTAATCCCAGCACTTGGGAGGCAGAGGCAGGCGGATTTCTGAGTTCAAGGCCAGCCTGGTCTACAGAGTGAGTTCCAGAACAGCCAGGGCCATACAGAGAAACCCTGTCTCGAAAAACAAAAAACAAAAAACAAAAACAAACAAACAAAAAAAGGCATTTTCTTTTGTTTCTAATTTTGGAAAAAAATTTAAAATATTTTATTTTTTATTAAATTAACATTTTATTTTTATTAAATTTAAAATATTAAAATATTTTTACTTAAAATCTTATTTTTTTTATCTATGTCTGTGTATGTATGCCTGCATAAATTTATGTGTGCTATCTGCCTTAAGGTGCCCTCAGAGACCACAGAAGGTACTGGATTCCCAGAAACTAGAATTATTTAAAAGCCACCAGATGCAGGTGCTAGGAACCAAATCCAAGTCCTTTGCAAGAGTATTAAGTGTTCTTAACCACTAAATCTTTTCAGTCCTTTTTTACTTTTTAAAAACTTAATTAAAATGTTAGAAAAATTTTATGTGCATTCATATTTTGTCTGCATGTGTAAGAGTGTCAGATTTCCTAGAACTGGAGGTGCAGACAGCTGTGAACTGCTATGTGGGTACTGAGATTTGAACTTGGGTCCTCTGAAAGGCAGTCAGTGCTCTTAACTGCTGAGCCATCTCCCTAGCCCCTACTGTGTTCACATGTTCACACACATGCATTGGTACTTGTGTGTGCACATGCATGTGGACACCCAAAATAAAATCTGGGAGTCTTCCTCAATCAGTCTTTACTTGATTCTTTGAAGCAAGGTCTCATAAAGAAACTGGAGCTTATTGTTTTAACTAGTCCAGAAAGCCAGCTTGCTCCAAGGATTACTTACTGCCTCTGTTCCAGTTAGTGTAATAACTGGTGGGCTGCCATGGCTTCTTGGTATGTTAAGTGGGATTAAGGATCTAAACTCCAGTCTCTGCTTGTGCAGCTAAAACTTTACCCACTGAGCCACACTCCCACAGCCATGGTTTCCTTTGGTTTTCTTTCTTTTTTTTTTGTTTTTAAAGGTTTATTTATTTCATATAATTAATATACATATACATAACACTGTAGCTGTCTTCCGACACACCAGAAGAAGGCATCAGATCCCATTATAGATGGTTGTGAGCCACCATGTGGTTGCTGGTATTTGAACTCAGGACCTCTGGAAGAGTAGTCGGTGCTCTTAACTACTGAGCCATCCAGGCTTTGTTATGTAGCCCTGGTTGGCTTGCAACTCTGCATGTAAACCAGGCTGGTCTTACACATGTTAACATGCTCCTACCTATCTCCAAACTGCTAGAATTACAGGCATGTACCAGCACACCCAGCCTATAGCACTGTAAGTTATTTTCCCCTTCATGATACAGAAAACCTTGTAGACAACAAGACAAAACCTGGTAAAGAATCAATTTCATATTCCAATGAGCATAAAAGAAAATCTGATTGGTAACTTACTTTTTGAGAGAACCAGTCTGGAGGCCGGCCAGGTTCTGCAAAGGGCTTGATTGCTCTGCTAACTGATACCCTACAAAATGAGAAAAGCCTTAAGGTATACTGAGCTCAAAGTTTAGAGATCACTATTCTATGTGATCTCTAAAATAAGAATTGTAACTAAAGTATCAGAATGCCTTTCCTTTATTACTAACTCTATCTACCTACTTTTCCATGCTGAGAATAAGAACCTGAGGTTCACAAACAGGTAAATGCTCCCCCACAGCCATACCTCTAGTTCTGGAATACCTGATGATGGAAAATGACGCAACTATTTACAAAGCAACTCTGGATGGTGAAATGGCCCAGTGAGTAAAGGAAAGCTACTTGCTGCCAAGCCTGATCCTGACTCCACCCCCAGAACCTACAATCTACTATATCTACAGGGTAGAAGGATCAACTCTTACTAATTGTTCTCCAACTTCCACACCACCACAGTGGTTTGTATATACCTATATACACATACATGCACAATAAATAAAAATGCAATGTTAAAATCTTTAAATGAATCCAGGGCCTCATATAGGTATACTTTATGACAAAACTATATCCGCAGCCTGGATTAATTTTTAAAATTGCCTCTATGGCCATTCCCCTTTGAGAAACAAGTTTGTATATTTAATATAGCTTTCTTTTAGGACTGGGTTTTTGAGAAGCCTACTACTCTCATTTTCCTTCTAAGTAGTCCCTTTCTCTCTTAACCCTCATTATGAAACTTTAAAACACATTTTATTTATTTATTTTTTTAATACAGGGTTTCTCTGTATAGCACCGGAACTCAATCTGTAAACCATGCTGGCCTCAAACTTAGAAATCCGCCTGCCTCTGTCTCCCGAGTGCTGGGATCAAAGGCGTGTGCCATCATGCCCGGCTTTTTTTTTTTTAAAGAGACAGGGTTTTTAATGTGAAACAGCCCTGGCTGTCCTGGAACTCCTTTTGTAGACCAGGCTGGCCTTCAACTCACAAAGATCCAGTTGCCTCAGAATCCTGAGGCCAAGGATTAAAAGCATGCACCACCATGCTCAGCCGTTTAAATTGTAGTAAGTATTTATATACATATATATGTATTTTTTTTTACTGTGTACAATATGTGCTTATAATTCTTTTTTTTTTTTTTTTTTTTTTTGAGACAGGGTTTCTCTGTATAGCCCTGGCTGTCCTAGAACTCACTCTGTAGACCAGGCTGGCCTCGAACTCAGAAATCCGCCTGCCTCTGCCTCCTGAGTGCTGGGATTAAAGGCATGCGCCACCATGCCCGGCCCTTTGCTTTTTGTGTGTGTGTGTATGTGTGTGTGTGTGTGTGTGTGTGTGTGTGTGCGTGCTTATAATTCTAACAGGAGAGTGAGACAAAAGAACTATCAAAAGTTTGAGGTTATCCTGCGCTTCATAATGAGTTCAGACTAGTCAGAAATAAATACCAAGACCCTGTAGTCATCCTCACCCCCCTGCCCTTCCACAACCGTGGCCCCAAAAATCAGCTGGGTTGTGGTCTACATGGCCAGCCAGGCCGTAGGGCAACAAAGTAAAATCCCGTGTCAAAAATAAACCAAACAAACCAATCCCCCACTAGACGGTATCTGTAATCAAAGTAACATGACCAGCCAAAGAGTATGTGCAGCTTGGTCTTCATCCAAGTCCCCCACACATGGAGCAAGGGCTTACCCCGCCTGAATCCTGCCTCCTAACTTGGCTGTCTTGTCTGACCTCAGTGGGAGAGGATGTATCTAGTCCTGCAGTGAGTTGAGGTGCAGGATCCCTGGAAGGGACCTCCCAATTCTCAGAGGTAAAAGGGAGGAAGGATGGGTTGGGGAAAGGGTTCATGTGGAGAGGGCTCCGACTGGGATAGCAAGTGAATACATACATTAATGGGGAAAAGTAACAACATGAACAAAGACAAGGTCATAGCCATTGAATTAGAAGACAAAAGTCAATCTTTGTACATCTTTCTGTAATTAAATATTATCTGCCTGTGTTAGTGCATACAAATAATCCCAACAATCAGAAGACAGATAAAATCTTGAGGTCAAGATCCCATGAGTTGGAGCTACAGAGAGATTTGGAGGCTAGTAACAAAAAAACAAACCTTTATAACAAACAAGAGACATTTCAGGGAGACATATATTGCTTCAAGTAAAGAACTCAATTGTTTTCCCAAATTTTAAGACTGAAATATGTCATACTGTTAAATATTACAGAACAATAAGCTACTCAGTGATGCCTCCTTTTTGAATTGTTAAATATCAACTATATTTGGGAGGGAGAAAAAAAACAACACCAGATTTGATTGTTTTTTTTTTTTTTTAGATTTATTTTATTTTATTATATGTAAGTACACTGTAGCTGTCCTCAGACACTCCAGAAGAGGGAGCCAGATCTTGTTACGGATGGTTGTGAGCCACCATGTGGTTGCTGGGATTTGAACTTATCACCTTTGGAAGAGCAGTCGGGTGCTCTTACCCGCTGAGCCATCTCACCAGCCCCCATTTTGATTGTTTTTAAAAGAAGAAATATCTCTAGTAAGTTGTTTGAAAAAATATAACAGTTGTCCAGGTATGAAGATGTATACCTGTAATCCCAGCACTCTGGATGCAGAAACAGGAAGATTACTCAAGGCCAGTCTAGTTTACAAGGCCAGTTTCGAGCAAGGCCAGTTTCTGAAGTCAGTCAGAGCAATAGAGAGAGGTCAGTCAGAGCAATAGAGACCCAGTCTCAAAACACCTATACACATAATGACAAAAGTTGCAGAAAAAAACTTAACTGGTGTTGAAATTTTATAAGCCCATCTCAATAGTTAAAATTTATGGGGTTTTGTTGTGTTTGGTCAGAGTCTCAAGTATCCAGGCAAACCCTGACCTAAGGATGACCAGAACTTCTGACCCCCCTGCCTCAGTGTCCTCCTATAAGATTCCAGAAACACATGCTGACATCCAGTTTAGTTTCTCAAGAGGCCTGACAATGTTAGGTAAATAGTCTACCAACTGACCTTTATCTCTGGCCTCTGGCTTACTTTTTTGGTCTTGTCTTTTTTTTTTTTAAAAAAGATTTATTTATTATATGTAAGTACACTGTAGCTGTCCTCAGATACTCCAGATCAGGGCATCAGATTTCATTACAGATGGTTGTGAGCCACCATGTGGTTGCTGGGATTTGAACTCTGGACCTTCGGAAGAGCAGTCGGCGCTCTTAACCACTGAGCCATCTCGCCAGCCCCGGTCTTGTTTTCTTTTTAAAGGAAACGCCTCATATAGTTCAAGCTACACTAGATTTCCTGATCGTCTTATCTCCCCCTTTCCAGTGAGGAATATTGAAGTGTGTGACAACACACTAGCTAAAGATTTTTCTTTATATTTGAGCTGTGTACGGTAGGCTCTCCTTGACTCACAAGTTCTGGTTCAACAATGAGGAAGCACTAAGATCTCTAGGCCAGGCTGGGCGATAGTGAGTTTAAGTCAAACTAGACTACATAGTCAGACCCTGTCTTTAAAACAACTAACCAACCAACCCATGAAAATCTGTCTCAGAAAGAGACTATTTGATTATAAGACTTAAGAGAATTGAAAGGTAGGCTGCTTATGGCGGCACAGACCTATAATCCTAGCAACTTGAGAAGCTGAGGCAGGACAACCCCTACGAGGCTATTCTGTGTGATTATGGTTCTGCTTTTCAAATAAATAATACCAGGTAGTAGTGGATGCCTGTAATTCTAGCCTTTGGGAAGTAGTCAAGGTCAATTGCATGGTAAATTCCAGCCAGGACTATAGAGCCAGACAGTTTTTTAAGAACAAAAATGGCTTAGAGCGATCACTCGGTGATTAAGACAATGCAATGCTGTTGCAGAGGACCTGAATTCAGTTCTCAGTACCCACAGTAGGTGGTATGCCACAGCTCCTAACTCCAGACCCCCCCCCCAACACACAGAGTTTAAAATAATAAAAATGCTCTTGCCCAGGGCTATGCAGAGAAACCCTGTCTCAAAAAAAAAAAAAAAAAAAAAAAAAAATCAGGGCATCAGGTAAAGTTGCTTGCTCTTAAAGCCTTTCAACCCGAGTTTGATCCCAGGAGCCTAAGGAAAAAACTAACTTCACAAAGATGTCCTCTGACCTCCATACCCAAAACCATATGAAGAAGAAAAAAAAAAAGTACAGGCTAGAGAGATGCTCAGTGGTTAAGAATACTGACTGCTCTTCCAGAGGTCTGAGTTCAATCCTCAGCAACCACATTGTGGCTCACAAACATCTGTAATGAGATCAGATTCCCTCTTTTGGTGTGTCTGAAGACAGCTACAGTGTACTAATATACATAAAATAATTCTTTTAGGGGCTGGTGAGATGGCTCAGCGGGTAAGAGCACCCGACTGCTCTTCCGAAGGTGATAAGTTCAAATCCCAGCATCCACATGGTGGCTCACAACCATCTGTAACGAGATCTGGCTCCCTCTTCTGGAGTGTCTGAAGACAGCTACAGTGTACTTACATATAATAAATAAAATAAATCTTTAAAAAAAAAAATAAAAATAAAAAATAAAAAAGAAAAATAATTCTTTTAAATAAAAGTAAACTTAAACAACAACAACACCACCAACAAAACAACAGTACAGGGCTGAAGAATTGATTCTATGGTTGAGAGAACTTGTTGCTTTTGCAGATAACCCAGGTCTAATTTCTAGCACTCACAATGACTCACCACTAATTATAAATTCCCAGTCTCTGAGGATCCAATGACTTGCTCTCCCAAGACACCAGAAAAGCACATGGTACATAGATAGATAGATAGATAGATAGATAGAAAGATAGATAGATAGAGGCAAAACAATGATAGACATAAAATAATGATGATTTAAAAAATAATTTTTGAGCCGGGTGTGGTGGCGCACGCCTTTAATCCCAGCACTCGGGAGGCAGAGGCAGGCGGATTTCTGAGTTCGAGGCCAGCCTGGTCTACAGAGTGAGTTCCAGGACAGCCAGGGCTATACAGAGAAACCCTGTCTTGAGAAACCAAAAAAAAAAAAAAATTTTGGGCTGGAGAGATGGCTCAGTGCTTAGAACACTGACTGTTCTTCTAGAGGTCCTGAGTTCAATTCCCATCAACCACATGGTGGCTCACAACTATCTGTAAAGAGATCAGATGCCCTCTTCTGCTGTGTCGGAATACAGCTACAATGTACTTATATACATAAAATAACTAATTCTTTAAAAAAAAAATGTTTTATATAGTAAAAGCCAACAAACAAAAAGCAAAACATATTCTCCTAGCCAAGTCTCAAGTAAAGCAACAGAATAAACTAAACTGGTATCAACTTTTGGCTGGGGCTGGCAGCTCATGTCTTTAATCTCAGCACTTGCGAGGCTGAGGCAGACAGGTAACTGAGTTCAAGGCCAGCCTGGTCAATACAGTTAGTTCCAGATAGCCCCAACCCTCCCAAAATCAAAATCAAATAGAAATTTCAAAACTTTTGTGTTGTAAACAATACCTATCAAAAACGATAAAGACAGGTTAGGAAGGTAAGTCAGCGGTAAAGATCATTGGTTCCTCTTCCAGAGGGCCTAGGTTCAATTCTCAGCACTCACATGGTGGCTTAAAACCATCTGTAACTCCAGTTCTGGGGATCTTGCACACTCTTCTCACCTACACATATGTTACAGACATATAATCAAGCAAAGCACATACACATAAAAAGTAAAACAAGTGATTAGAAGAGTGTTTCTTTAAAAATATAAAGATACTATACAAAAAGGAGAAAATCGGGGTGTGGTGGCCCATGCCTTTAATCCCAGCACTCGGGAAGCAGAGGCAGGCGGATTTCCGAGTTCGAGGCCAGCCTGGTCTACAAAATGAGTTCCAGGACAGCCAGGGCTATACAGAGAAACCCTGTCTCGAAAAACCAAAAAAAAAAAAAAAAAAAAAAAAAAAAAAAAAAAAAAAAAAAAAAAAAAAAAAAAAAAAAAAAAAAAAAAAAAAAAAAAAAAAAAAAAAAAAAAAAAAAGAACATAAATTTCTCTATGCCTATATTGGTATAAAATGTTCTTACCAAAATAAAGAAAAAAGAAAAAAAATCAGGGCCAGCAAGATAGCTTATCAGGTAAAGGTGCTTATTCTAAAAGCCAGGAACCACAGCAAAAGATATTCATTCCCGAACACAGTAGATCAGAGAAATGCATATCAAAACAATGTTAAGAATGCTAGGCAGTGTTGTTACACACCTTTATCCCCAGCATTCAGGGAGGCAGGTGGATCTCTATGAGGCCAGTCTGGACTACAGAATGAGCTCCAGGACAGCCAGGGCTACACAGAGAAACAAAAAACAAAAGCACCCAAACAATAAGCTACTAGATGTGATAGCTCACATTTGTAATTCCAGGTCAGAAAGCTAGAAGGGGGAAATCACTGAGATCTAGGCTAGTCTGGACTACATACATAGACAAATCCTGTCTTAAAAAGACAAACCAAGGTGCGCAGTAAGTTGGCTCAGCTGGTAAAACACTTGTCCCGAAGCGTGAAGATCTGACTTTGAGCCCCATAACCCACAAGGTGGAAAGAGAACCAAACCCAACCCTGCAAGCTGTCTTCTAACCTCCACCCACACTTATGCATACATGCACACATGCAATTACACAAACAAGTATGAAGGAAAATCTGTAATGAGATGACTTACTAACATATCTACTATAAAAATAAATATAGTGAGGCAGAAAAAGAAACTTATAAGTTTTATATAAGCTATAGTTCAGTTAGCGGAGTACCTGCCTAGCATGTGTGAAACCTTGGTTTGATCTGTACTACAAAAACTGGGCCTCATGGTACATGCCTATAATCATAATATTCAGGAGGTAAAGGCAGGACCGGGAGTTCAAGGTCATCCTAGGCTATATAGGGAGTTTGAAGCTAGCTTAGCTAAAAGAAATAAAGATTTAAGTCGGTCATAGTGCTCACACCTTTAATCTCAGTACTCAGGAGGCAGAGGCAGGAAGATCTGAGTTCGAAGCCAGCCTGGTCTATATCTACATAGTGAGTTTCAAGAGAGCCATAGCTACATAGTAGGATCCTGTCATGAAGGAAGGAAGCAAGCAAACAAACAAGGTCTGACCTTGTGACACAGCTAGTGGGATACGCTGAAGCAGTAGATAGTCTGGGCTATCCTTTTTTTTTTTTTTTTTTTTCTGAGCATGGTGGCATATGCCTTTAATCCTAGCACTTACAAGACAGGATAGGAGGATCTCCGTGAGTTGGAGGCCAGCCGGATCTACAGAGTGAGACTGTCTTTAAAAAAACAAAACAAAACAAAACAAAACAAAACAAAAAACAGATGGTAGAATCTTTACCCAGCATGCATCAAATTCTGAGTTCCACCCCCAGTATGTCTACCCCAAAATTTGGAGGGATGAAGAAATGGCTCATGGGTTAAGAGCACATATTGCTTTTACATAGAGCCCAAGTCTGTTCTACAAACCCATGTCAAGTCAGAGGTTTTATATCTGCCTGCAACTCCAGGGGATCTGATGTCCTCTTCTGGCTTTCAAGGGATTCTGCACTCATATACCCATAACCCTCACCCAACACACAAATAAACATATATAATTTTTAAAATAATAAAGGAAATGGTTCTGCAGTTTCTCAAAAAACAAACCAAAAAACCAAACCTGGAGCTACCATATGACCCAGAGACTCTACTTCTTGGGTGAGATCTCCGGGAACTGAAGACAAAGTCCACAAAGACCTAATTCACATCTGCGCAAAGGTGGAAGCCCAAATGTAGGTAATGAATATGTAGTTGACTATCTATAGTCAGGGGATGTGCATTCTTGGATGTCCTCAGCCTAGGTTGGACATTACAGTCACATCCAAAAACAAACACAGTTGTACAGACACTCCCTAGACCAGCGGCTCCCAACCTTCCTAATGCTGCCCCCCTTTAATAGTTTCTCAGTTGTGATGACCCCCAACATAACATTATTTTTGTTGTTACTTCAAAATGGTAATTTTGCTACCACTATGAACTGTAATGTAAAATATTTTTGGAGGTAGGGGTTTGCCAAAGTGTCACCACCCACAGGTTCCTCTGCCCTAACCCACTAACACGCTGTTTCATTGCATCAGGTAATCTAGAGATAATCTGGAGTATTCAGGAGGATATGTGTT
Organism: Mus minutoides; assembly: GCA_902729485.2. Taxonomy (NCBI): domain Eukaryota; kingdom Metazoa; phylum Chordata; class Mammalia; order Rodentia; family Muridae; genus Mus; species Mus minutoides. Next base: position 49,041 of record CACVCL010029286.1, on the reverse strand, counting down.
GGTTACATGCAAACATGAGCTATCTTATGTAAAGGAATTGAGCTACTACCATTTTTATACCCTCAAGGGTCCTGGAACTAAATCTCCATGGATCTGGAAGGGATGGTTTGTACTATTATCTGGCCAATACTAGAAAAGAACTATTAATGTCTGTTACATGTGAATAAACCTTGAAGAGTGCTATGTTAATTGACTAAAAAGCTAGTCCCAGAAGACTACATACTATACCTAAAGGAAGCCAAATCTAGGGAAAGAGAGGGAGAGGTAACTGTAGAGAGATTTACTTTAAAGATTTAAGAAACTTCTTAAATTGAAGGGATGGCTGTACAACTTTGTGAAAATAGAAGAAACCATCAGTATTTTCCCTTTCAGTAGACTTATTTTATTGTATTTTGGTAAAGCTGACTACTCCATAAAGCTTAATGAAACTTAAGAAAGGAATATATTGAGGAGAAAAATACTTAGTCCTGGCTAGTTTGATTGCACATGTCTTTAATTCCAGTACTAGGAAGGCAGAGGCAGGCATTCTCTGAGTTCCGGCCAGCCTGGTCTACAGAGTGAATTCTAAGATAACCAGGGTTACACACAGAAAGCCTGTTTCAAAAACAAACAAAACACAAAAAGAAAGATACTCAGTTGGCTCAGTGACATCTGATGGCTCAAGAAATCAGGTATCGAGCCAGGCGTGGTGGCATACGCCTTTAATCCCAGCACTCGGGAGGCAGAGGCAGGCGGATTTCTGAGTTCGAGGCCAGCCTGGTCTACAAAGTGAGCTCCAGAACAGCCAGGGCTATACAGAGAAGTCCTGTCTCGAAAAAAAAAAAAAAAAAAAAAAAAAAAGGATAATCAGTCTTTGGGCTGGTGAGATGGCTCAGCGGGTAAGAGCACCCGGCGGCTCTTCCGAAGGTGATGAGTTCAAATCCCAGCATCCACATGGTGGCTCACAACCATCCGTAACGAGATCTGGTGCCCTCTTCTGGATTGTCTGAACACAGCTACAGTGTACTTACATATAATAAATAAAATAAATCTTAAAAAAAAAAAAAAAAAGAAATCAGGTATCTTCGATTCCTTACCAGTTCTGATCCCCACTCCTCATGACAGAAGATGCTAAACACAACTTCTCTCGGATGGACCATGGCTCTGTTGGGCCAGTACTCAGCAGCTTGTGCTCTGGAAACAAAGAAGGCTCAGAAACAACCTCTGAGCTAGTCCTCAGCCCCAGAACTGCTAAAAGCCTGATATAAAATTAACAACCCAGGCAAGATTACTGTGGAGTAGTAATCCTGGCTCTCAGGAAGCAGAGCTGCCTGCACAGACTTCTGTGAGACTAGCCTGGTCTGCATGAGTTCCAGGCCATCCAGGATCAGTCACACGATAGAAGCCTGTCTCAAAATAAATACATTTCAAACTCGTTCCAACAGTGTGAACCATTACTATCAATTATTATCAACAAATCTTGATTTTTTTCCAATGAAATATCACCATTTCTGACTACGGTACTTTTACCGAATACACATTTTTAGAACATCGTGTTTAAATGCCACGGCTTCAAGATGGTCTGCTTCCAAAAAAAAACCAACAACAACAAAAAAGGCAGTGTTAAATAAAAAAAAAAAAAAGTAATAAGGTTCTCATTAAAAGAAAAAAACAAAACACTTGTAAAACTTTCAGTTTGAACTCAGGCTTATTTCCCACGATTCCCAGCGGCCACGGGCTCCGACTGCCCGCCTCCTCCTTTGCATAAAGATGTTTACATGCGGCCCCGCCCCCTAGCCGTCCGGTATAAAGCGGTTCCGCGGGGAAGCAGAAAAATGGCTGAACTCCGGGAGACGCGTTTCTCCCAGCGGCAGGAAAAGCCTACAGCTAACATACCACCTCGAGTGCTCCTCACCGCTCGGTTAGATAAGCAGCGGAGTCGCTGTTCACTTCACACTGCCTTCCGTTTTACCCTAGGCAGCGCCTAGCCCGCCCACAAAGGCTTCCCGGGCTGTTTGTCCACAGCCTCCGTCTTCTCCCAACTGTTAAATCCCAGGCGAGGGTCCCGAAAGCGACAGGAAAAGCCGATCTCTGAGCTCTGCACTCTCCGACAACCCACTCCTCCCAAGCCTTTCACGCCTGAGAAGTGGGATGCTAGTCTCGACTCTACAAAGGCCTTGACTATAAAAGGGGGGCCGATACTCACTGCCTGTCCCGGTCGCCATCTTGGCTTCGACGTCTTCAACGCTGGCGACGGACGCGGGGAACTCTGGGAAATACAGTGCGAATCCGTTCGCGGTGCCTCGTGGGTAATGTGGGCGGGTCAGTTTGGCCTAATAGCGAAATCCCTCTAGGAAAAAAAAAAATCTCCTTTTTAACTAATAAAGGACAAGGGATCGCGGCTGAAGCCTCAGAAAAGAAACGTCTAGATTTAGAATTAAGCGGCACGAATACCAGAACGAACAACTTGGAAGTGTCCGTTGGTAACCCGGACCCATATTAAAAGCAAACGGTCTTCCGGTCGGCGCTGCCTCCTCCCGTTTGCTGATTGGGTCCTTCAGGCTTTGCTTTCTGATTGGCCGGGCAAGCGCAGCGCGCAATTTAAAACATTGTATGAGGGGCAAAGCTGTTCGTCGTGGGCGGGGTTGTGCTCTCCAGCAGCAGGAGACTTGGTGCGCTGGTGAGTAGAAGCTGGGATCAGAGAAGCGGCGAGGCAGATTGTCTTCGGGTGAGTGCAGTTGGGCTGGAGCCCTGGTTATCGGCTGCTGCTTGCGCGTCCGCAGAAGGCTCCTGTGTCTTCCAGAATTCCCGAGGTCTGGTGGTCTTTGGAGTGAGGTTGAAAAGTACCCTTGGGATCCTGAAACACACGTTCACTGGCGGGCCTGTAGACCGCCTCTGTAGAGCGTGGCCTTCTGTTCTGCTTTTGAACTAGATATCTCTACGTGCCTATTTACCTTCAGAAATGCAGCCTCCGGCTGCGCTAGTTCTCATTCTCTTCCCCTTGGCTGATAATGGTGTATAGTCTCGACCTAGTGTCCAAAGCAAGGACATTCCCCCCCCCTTACCAGGTGACTGTTTTTAACCTACAGGTTTGCAGGTTTTGTGCGTTAATATTCTACCCATCTACTCTTGTCTCTTTTTAGACATAGACTGACTCTGCTTGTCATGTCTCACGGGATCCTTTCTCCGCCAGTGGGCTTACTCTCTGATGAGGATGTTGTAGACTCTCCCGTGTTAGAATCCACAGCTGCAGATCTGAGATCTGTGGTCCGAAAGGACCTGTTGTCAGATTGCTCTGTCATCTCCGCCTCTCTGGAGGACAAGCAGGTAAAGGAGTTGGGTGGCTTAGGGGCAGAAAGTGGTATCTTCAGCTAACAGTTGTTTATACAAGGTAGTATGAGATCAAAAGCCAGTAGTCCTGAAAAAATGAAAGATCAGTTAAAAATTAAGGGTAAAGCCGGGCATTGTGGTGCATACTTTTAATCTCAGCACTTGGGAGGCAGAAATAGCAGAGTTTAAGGCCTGCCTGGTTTGCCAAATGAGTTTCAGGACAGCCAGCACTACACAGAGAAACCCTGTCTTGAAAAACTAAAACGGGATTGGAGATTTAGCTCAGTGGTAGAGCGCTTGCTAAGCAAGCGCAAGGCCCCTGGGTTCAGTCCTCAGCTCTGGAAAAGAAAAACAGGGCAAAACAGAGGGAAAAGTCTGTATCTATAAGAATATTATTGGCGGGTTGGAGAGATGGCTCAGCAGGTAAGAGCACTGAGTTCAAATCCCAGCAACCACATGGTGGTGGCTCACAACCATCTTTAATGAGTTCTGATGCCCTCTTCTGGGGTGTCTGAAGACAGCTACAGTGTACTTACATATAATAAATAAATCTTTAAAAAAAAAAGAATATTATTGGCATTATATTCATGAAATACCCCAGTTGCAATTGTGTCATGCTTTCAGTTAAGGAAGAATATCTTATTTCTCTAGTGTGCAGGCTATTAATATTATGTAATAGGTACAAGGATGGAAGGTGTGCGAGTGCATATTTAGTATGTCCTAGGTTCAGATATCAGCACCACATACAGTTATTTGCTGAGAATCATGGTGGCCTTAAATAAGTAGAATGGAATTCTTGTTTCATAAATAATTTTAGCTGCCATTGCTTTAGTCTTTCTTTTGGAAGACCAAAGATTCTCAGTTGACGTTTCCCACTATTGACGTTTGGAGCCAAACCGTTGTTGGAGGGGCTGCCCTATGCTTGGCAAGATGTTTAGTAGTGTTTCTGGCCTCTGTCCACTAGATGCAATACATTTTCACTACTCAGAATTCAGTGTCCTTGGGAATGCAGAGACAGTCTCTAAATATCTGCTGAATGAATGGAGTAGTTACTATTTAAGTTCATTCTTCAAGTCTCTCAGAACTTGTTCATGGTCTCCTAACTACTAAATTGAGGTTCTGATTCATGCATGTCTATTGTTGTTTATTATTGTTGTTGTATGTACCTATGATGGGGATATGCACATGTGGAAGTTAGAGGATAACTTTGTAGTCAGTTCTCTTCCTTCTTTATATAGATTCCTGGGATTGAACTAAAGTTGGCATATTAGTTCAGCAAGATGAGCTGTCTTACTAACCCAGTTTTCATTACTGTGCTTTGAAAAAAAAATTGCATTTATCATAATTGAAGAGATGGCTCAGGGTCAAGAGCCCTTCCTGTTCTTTCAGATGACCCAACTTAGCCACACCACCTATGTTGAATGGCTCACAAATGCCTGTAACTCCAGCCTCCAGTGGATCTCACACCTCCACAAATAAAAAATAAATAAGAGCTGGGCAGTGATGACACACGCCTTTAATCCCAGCACTTGGGAAGCAGAGGCAGGTGGATTTCTGAGTTCGAGGCCAGCCTGGTCTACAAAATGAGTTCCAGGACTATACAGAGAAACCCTGTCTCAAAAACCCAAATAAATAAATAGATAGATAAATAAATAAAAAAATATTTATTTTTGAGAAAGCATTATAGTCAAGGCTGGCTTTAAACTTTGGATCCCCCTCTCTCTACCTACTACTGAGTGTTAAGATTAAAGGCACACACCATCATAGATTTTGCGGGGGAGGGGTTCGAGACAGGGTTTCTCTGTGTAGCCCTGGCTGTCCTGGAACTCACTCTGTAGACCAGGCTGGCCTTGAACTCAGAAATTCACCTGCCTCTGCCTCCCAAGTGCTGGGATTAAAGGTGTGTGCCACCACGCCTAGCCTCTAACAACCCATTCTTATTCAGATATGGCAAGCCAGGATTTTAGGGCAGTGTTGGACAGGAAAGGATTAACAGAGTTGCTAGGATCATGTGGAACCAAAGAATGGCTGCACAGGACCACTTACCGCTTAACAAGGAATGAGAGCAGAAGCATGCTTCCTAGGATCTAGGCTGTTTGTCCTGGTTTACAGGTTAACTCTAGAATCTGTTACAGGCTCCATTGAAGGACACCTCAGAGAAGGTGAAAGTTTACCTTCGAATCCGACCATTCTCAACTTCTGAGTTGGACCAACAGGAGGATCAGGTAGGATTTAAGGTGGATTGTTGTAGTACCAGAGAGGCTCCCCGGGAATGCTCCTTTACTGGATTAACCCTGCTTTCTACCTTCTTCTCAGGGCTGCATCTGCATTGAGAATGCAGAAACCCTTGTGCTACAGGCACCCAAAGACTCCTTTGCCTTGAAGAGTAATGAGAGGGGAATTGGTCAGGCCACTCACAAATTCACCTTTTCCCAGGTATGCAATACTGGTATATGAACATTTTGGGGGAAATGTATTTCTTTAAAGGATTTCTAATCGAGTGTGGGTTCTTTACATGTCTGTATCTGTAATTTTATGACCTTTTTATGTGCTAGTCTGTGTGTGGGATACTTTTATGTACATGAACTACCACTGATGTTACTATTACTCTTCTCCCTGATGAGAATACTATGGCACATATTACAGTGATGGAAATTTTGCTGAAGCTATTCAGTGCTATAGACAGAACTGAGATTTGGCTCTACAGTCTCCAAATCCATGCTCACAACCAACGGTACAATCCCGTGTGTGCACAGCATTACACTTAATAGCATTCCTTAAGTGTTTAATTAGGATGAACTGTACTAGCAGGGGGCTATGGAGTCTTTAGCATTTAGGAACAGCTGGAGTCCATCAGGGAAACCTGCTTGAGCGGTCTCCAGAGAAGGATTATATCTACTAGCCCTGTCCAGGAGACGGGTGGCAGATACAATGTGGCTTCTGAGAAATCCGTCTCTTTCTAGATATTTGGGCCAGAAGTGGGACAGGTGGCCTTCTTCAACCTGACCATGAAGGAGGTGGTGAAGGATGTCCTCAAAGGGCAGAACTGGCTCATATACACCTATGGAGTCACCAACTCGGGGAAAACGTACACAATTCAAGGTCAGCAGTAAGCTTCAGCAGGGTTGCCAACTGGCAACTTAGGGTTGGTTTTTCCTTTGATGCCTTGAGTAAAAGATCCTATTGCTATTTATTATTCTAGGTACTAGTAAGGATGCAGGGATCCTGCCCCAGTCCCTGGCTCTCATCTTCAAAAGTCTCCAGGGCCAACTTCATCCAACCCCTGATCTGAAGCCCTTGTTGTCCAATGAAGTAATCTGGCTAGACAGCAAGCAGATCCGACAGGAGGAAATGAAGAAGCTGGCCTTGCTAATTGGAGGCCTCCAAGAGGTGATGCTCGTGAAGCTGGGATATTAAATAGTACTGATTTTAGAAAAGATTAGTGCTTATCTTTTCTCTATGCTCCTTTAGGAGGAGCTGTCCACCTCTGTGAAGAAACGTGTCCACACTGAAAGTCGGATAGGTGCCAGCAACAGCTTTGACAGTGGCGTTGCTGGGCTGTCTTCCACCAGTCAGTTCACCAGCAGTAGCCAGCTAGATGGTGTGTACCGTGAGTGAGCTCTATGCTGGGCAGTCGGGGTTGGGAGGCTCAGGGGGGAATATGACCCACCCCCTATTTCCAACAGCTGTAAGAGGTATGGATCAGAGACTGTAACTGGAACTTCATCTTTCTAAGTTTCTGTAGACCAAAGTAAAATGGAATTCTCCATGGTTAATGACATACGTGTATATATTGGGTTTTTGGTTTTGTTTTTGTTTTGTTTTGTTTTGTTTTTTTCACAGAAACAAGTCAATTATGGGCACAACCAGACACTGTCCCAGTAAGTGTTCCAGCAGACATTCGCTTCTCTGTCTGGATCTCCTTCTTTGAGATCTACAATGAATTGCTTTATGACCTGTTAGAACCACCTAGCCATCAGCATAAGAGACAGACACTTCGACTCTGTGAGGATCAGAACGGCAACCCTTATGTGAAAGGTATGCAAAGGTAGAGGAGGTTGGCAAGAACCCTGGAGGAACCTGGGGAAATTAGAAGAGGGTCCAAGTGTGCCCACCTTACTCTCTTGGCTCTAGATCTCAACTGGATTCATGTTCGTGATGTTGAGGAAGCCTGGAAACTTTTAAAAGTGGGTCGCAAGAACCAGAGCTTTGCCAGCACCCACATGAACCAGCACTCCAGCCGCAGGTCCGCTGTGAGAATTGACTCTTGACTGACTATATCTAGACAGCTTTAGCCTTCTACCTGATCATAGAAGTTATAGGGTAATTTTTCCTTTTTTTTTTTTCAGTCACAGCATCTTCTCAATCAGAATCTTGCACCTTCAGGGAGAAGGAGATATAGTGCCCAAGATCAGTGAGTAAGTTTTCCCACTTAGAAATTTGATCATCTTGGCCATGTGGTTATGGGGGCAGAAGGGAACTTCTCGAAGGAATTTGCTCTTTCCCTTCTGCTATGAACAGCTTGGAAGGGCCCTTCCCTAGAGGAATTATAGAACAAACTATGAGCTCCTTACATCCCTAGAGGAATTATAGAACAAACTATGAGCTCCTTACATCCCTAGAGGAATTATAGAATAAACTATGAGCTCCTTACATCAGTTTCTGTGCTTTACTCCAGACTGTCACTATGTGACCTGGCTGGCTCCGAGCGCTGCAAACATCAAAAAAGTGGTGAGCGGCTAAAGGAGGCAGGGAACATTAATACTTCTCTGCACACCCTGGGCCGCTGTATTGCTGCCCTGCGACAGAATCAGCAGAACCGGTAAGTTGTAGGCTGGGGTGGCCTGGGACTGGCCCTGGCCAGCCCTGAGGGTGGTGCTTGGATACACATACACCCTGCCAAAGGCTGCGCTCATACTCACAATGCTATTTATCTGATTCCGTGCAAGGTCAAAGCAGAACCTGATTCCTTTCCGTGACAGCAAGTTGACTCGCGTGTTCCAAGGCTTCTTCACAGGTCGAGGTCGTTCCTGTATGATTGTCAATGTGAATCCCTGTGCATCTACATATGACGAGACTCTTCATGCAGCCAAATTCTCAGCATTGGCCAGTCAGGTGAGAAGCTTTATACACATAAATAATTGTATTTTCCTTGGATGCAATTTTTTTTGGTCTTTTGAGTCAGGGTTTCACTGTATAGTCCTGGCTATCCTAGAACTCACTCTGTAAACCAGGCTGAGATCCACCTGCCTCTGCATCTAGAGTGCTTGGGATTAAAGGCATGGGCCACCACCACCCAACAGGACTGGCAATCCTACAATCTCTTAGGAGCCGGGCAGTGGTGGCACACGCCTTTAATCCCAGCACTCAGGAGGCAGAGGCAGGCGGATTTCTGAGTTCGAGGCCAGCCTGGTCTACAGAGTGAGATCACTCTACTCTGTACAGCCAGGGCTATATAGAGAAACCCTGTCTCTGAAAATAAAAACAAATAGCTCTTAGAAACTAGTTAAGGAGTCAATTGAGATTTTTTTCCCCTCCAGCTTGTGCACGCCGCACCTGTGCATCTGGGAATCCCATCCCTGCATTCATTCATCAAGGAGCACAGTCCTCAGGTTGGCCCTGGCTTAAAGAAAGAGGGCAAGGCCAACTCAGACCTTGAGGACAGTCCTGAAGACGAAGCTGATGTCTCCATGTATGGCAAGGAGGTGAGGACACAAGGCAGCTCTGGTGTGGCAGCTTTGTGGCTGGACATGTGCCTTATCCGGTGGATATGGGGCTTTTTAAAAAGTGCAGGAGGGCTCATACATAGGTGTGGTCTTCTAGGAGCTACTCCAGGTGGTGGAAGCCATGAAAGCGCTACTTTTAAAAGAACGACAAGAAAAGCTGCAGTTGGAGATACAGCTCCGTGAGGAAATTTGCAACGAGATGGTGGAACAGATGCAACAGCGGGAGCAGTGGTGCAGGTACTGCCTGCCCAGCCAGCCCCTGTGGCAGGGACAGCAGGGGGTGGGCTCTGTTCTCCAGCTTCACTCAGGATCCTCACGCCCACTTTCTGACAGTGAGCGTCTGGACAACCAAAAGGAACTGATGGAGGAACTGTACGAGGAGAAACTGAAGATCCTGAAGGACTCACTGACAACTTTCTACCAAGAACAGATCCAGGTGAGTTTACCCGGCAGCTTCCACCCTTTGGGTCTGAGACAAATGTCTACTTTTACTTTGTCTTGAAAAATCAAGCCAACCAAACAACAACAAAAAAAAAACAACAAAGTCTGGCTGTCCTGGAACTCACTCTGTAGACCAGGCTGGCCTTAAACTCAGATCCACCTGCCTCTGCCTCCCGAGTGCTGGGACTAAAGGCACATACTACCACCACCGCCAGCATCTTATGGATTTCTGAGATAGGGTTTCATTATTGTTGCTCTGGCCAGCCTCAAACTAAGTTTTATAAAATCTAGAAAGAACAGTAATATATAATTAATTTTTATTAGTTTCCCTTAGTATCTTGCAGCTATTGAGTTTAAGTTCAGGGATGAGTTCAGCATGAACATGTGCTACAGGCTAACGTCAGCATGAATGTTAAGGAAGTTTAGGTTCTTTTAGTCTGGTCCTTTGGTGTTTGTCTGACCCTGGACAAAACTGTGCTCTCTCCTTCCCTCTTAGGAGCGGGATGAAAAAATTGAAGAGCTAGAAACTCTGTTGCAGGAAGCCAAACAGCAGCCAGTGGCACAACAGTCAGGGGGGCTGTCCCTCCTCCGGCGGTCACAGAGGTTGGCAGCGTCTGCCTCCAATCAGCAGTCCCAGGAAGTTAAAGCTGAGCTAGAGCAATGCAAAACAGAGTTAAGCTCTACCACTGAAGGTGAGGAAGGCAGGAAGCCGGGCAGTGAGTGGGTGAGGGAAAGCTGGCATTCCAACTCAATCCTGACTCCACTTCTAGGCCATATCTACCCAGATCTTACTCTGCTGCCGTTAAAGCCCAAAGCTGAAAAATCCATGCATAAGTGTTATCTGTATATCCTGTGTTTCTCCCCTCAGAGCTACACAAGTATCAGCAAGTGTTAAAACCACCACCCACAGCCAAGCCTTTCACCATTGATGTGGACAAGAAGTTAGAGGAGGGCCAGAAGGTATTTAACCTTAATTTATTTCAAAGGCCTGCATCAGGGGTTTAAGTGAGAATAAGGTATTTTTCTTTTTTGCAAGGGTCTGAAGAATGAAAGCCAGCTCATTTTTGCTTTAACAAAACAGTTCTCTTCCCACCATGTGGGTCCTAGATGTAACTCAGATTGTTGAGGTTGGGTGCTAAGTGCCCTCACCAGCCTCCAGCTTCCCTAAGTCTGTCTTCAAATGGCTGCTGATTGATTTTGGCCACAATCTGATTCCTACTCTTTCAGAATATAAGGCTGCTACGGACAGAACTCCAGAAACTTGGACAGTCTCTGCAGTCAGCAGAAAGAGCCTGTTGCCACAGCACTGGAGCAGGAAAACTTCGTCAAGCATTAACCAACTGCGATGACATCTTAATCAAACAGGTGAGGGCAGCCCGCCCTGCCCTTTATCCTGCTCTCTGCCAGTGTGTACATGAGAGGGAAACAGAAGAACCAGTGAAAAAATAAAGCTAATGTCATCTAAAGCCCAGGGCTTTCTGTATGCTAAGCAGGCACTCTACCACTAAGCTATGGCATTTCTCATTGCTAGTGATACCTGATCTCTTAAATGATAAAAATGTATGTTTTAGACTAAACATGGCATACCCAGTAATTATGTTTTCTCTAATGTTCTCAGAACCAGACCCTGGCTGAGCTGCAGAATAACATGGTGCTAGTGAAACTGGACCTTCAGAAAAAGGCAGCCTGCATTGCTGAACAGTATCACACTGTGCTAAAGCTCCAAGGCCAAGCTTCTGCCAAAAAGCGGCTGGGAGCAAACCAGGAAAACCAGCAACCAAATCATCAACCCCCAGGAAAGAAACCATTTCTGCGAAACTTACTTCCCCGAACACCTACCTGCCAAAGCTCAACAGACAGCAGCCCTTATGCACGGATCTTGCGCTCACGGCACTCTCCTTTACTCAAATCTCCCTTTGGCAAAAAATACTAAAGTTGTGGGGATGAAGATGCATGGTTGTTGCCCTGAGGTTGGTCAGCTGCTTAAGCTGATAAGTCTCTTTTAAGCTTCAGCATATACCCAGAACTGTATTCAGAATTACTGTATTATAATCACCTATATAATCTTGTTTTTTTCATACACAAATATATGGAATAAAGACATTGTTTATGCTTTTATTTGGACTCCAAATTTAGAAAAATATAAAAAGGGGGACAGAAAATTGATATAAATACCATCTGGCCTGTTAGACCTTCGGACAGGAACAGCAGTGGGAACCAGCCTAACACACACTAGGAAATAAGTACAATTTTAATTGATACCCAAGGGACTTGGGTAGCTTTGTCCAGCTGGGAAGTTGCTATGTCAAAACATCCACGTGCCTGTCTCCAAGTGCTGGGATTGAAGACATGCACCTCCGCATGGCACCCAGTTAATGTTCCTTCCATTAAAAGGGGAATAAAATGTTCTGAGTACAAGAGAAGGAAGGCTAGATCCTAACCATGGAATGATCTATAGCACCTACTGCACAAGCTCATTGTAGCAGACATCAAGCGTATCTGAAACCTAGAAAAAAACGTGATACCTTCAACCTTGTAGATAAGGTTGAAAACCAAATTGGAGATTTATAAAAAAAATTACATCAAGCATTTACTAAAAGATGCCAGCATAGACTTTAATATCAGAAGTAAAAAAGTTCCTTTCAAAAATGTCCATTAAGTTCTCCTTGTGTTGCTTCATCACATATGTAGTTAGCATGGCCACAGTGGCCACCTGGCCTCATGTGAGCCACAGTTCATGCTCACGGACTCTCAGTTGGAAAGTTTTAGAAGGCTGCCTATGAAAGCTCGACAAGATCATATGGATAGCTCCACTCTAAACCTAATCTCTTATCAGAACAGTACTCAGTAAAATAAAGATCATTCTAGTCAGGCCTCACTCAGCATTTGCCTGTAATACTATCATTATTAGGGAGGCTGAGGCAGAAAGGCCACAGGCTAAGATACACAGAAACCCTGTCTTTTAAAAAAAAAAAAAAAAGTCGCCAGGCATGGTGGCGCACGCCTTTAATCCCAGCACTTGGGAGGCAGAGACAGGTGGATTTCTGAGTTCGAGGCCAGCCTGGTCTACAAAGTGAGTTCCAGGTCAGCCAGGGCTATACAGAGAAACCCTGTCTCGAAAAACCAAAAAAAAAAAAAAGTCACAGCTGAGCTCCCTGCGTGCAGAGGAGAAGCTTCGCTCCATTCTTGTCTACCCCACTCGGCAGCAGCTCTGAAACCTTGCTTCTGCGGCATCGCTGCTGGCTTAGTGTTGTGAAAGGGATTCCTTGAGGGAGTGGAGTGGCTAGGAAGGCCAAGACCTGCCACTCTGAATAGAAGGCAGTATTGCTGGCTGGCTGCAGAAGACCATCTCTCCCCCACCATATTTCTGCCTGCCTCTGAAGGTGGTTCCATAGGCTGTCCCTCAGGCTGTGTCTGTCTATAGAAATGAGAAGAGCTTAGGTCCTTGGGAGAACAGATGTGGCTGTTCTTTGCTGGAGGTAAGGTTTAGTATTGGTCTAGCAATGTGCTGACGTGAGAGCAGTCGACTACGGTGTGACTGAAGAAGACAGGTTGAGTGGAGAAACTCTGCGTGTGGGAGTGTTGTTTGCAGACAGTGAAGCAGGGAGGAAAAAGGTACCCGGCGTGTCAGAGGTGGGTGTCTCCCCTTGGTTCCTCAGCTGTAGGATCTGGCGGAGCAAGGCCTTACCTTCTTCCCGGGTCTGAAACAAAGTCACAGCTGTTTCAAAATATATTCAGTGCTAATCTCAAAAAATGATTATTAAAATACTGTTCAGATCATTCCTTATAAATAAAAGGAGTACTGCCCCCTTTTTAAAAAAGGTACTATTTGACAGATGACTTCCGCAGGTTAAAGTAAGCTTCTCTACACACCACGGTAAAGACCATTTATTTTGGCCTAAAATCCAAACCCTTTAAAATCTAATACTCACATCATTGAATGCACAACATTTTTGGGCACAAGTTGAAGCTTCATCCCACAGCTTGCACTTAAAATAGTACTGGGCCAGGTATCGGAAGGCTGTGCTCTCCTCTAAGTGCTCCACTGTCTCCTAGATAAGGAAAACAGGCGTGACGGAGGTGACAAGAGCCTATCTGTGACAAGGCTCTTGTGCTCTGACACGTACCCCACAGGAATAGATATCTTGGATGTATTTGATGTAACACTGGGCAGCCTGCTCTGACTCAGTCAACTGTTCATGAAGCCTACAAAAGAAATTGAGCTTTAAATAAGTCAGGCCACAAAGCAAGTCAGAAACGAAAAAGTAAAGATGTAATTAAAATGAGAAATGACAGGTAAACAAGTAAATTTTAACATAGATAACACATTGAGACCCAAAGGACTGTCAGTGCCCACCAAGTATAAGAGCTAAATTCAATAACACAGAGGTAGGCTGAGCTTAAGGCCAACCTGGTCTACAGAGCGAGTTCCAGGACAGCCAGGGCTACAGAAAGAAACCCTTTCTTGAAGAACTTACCTTGGCTTACATTGGCCGGAGACTGGCAAGTAGATGAGGCTCCAATGAGTATATGGACAACAGAAAATGGTTTGTTTGGGTTTTTTTTTGGGGGGGGGTGGGGGTGTCATGGGGAGGGAGGACAGACATGGGAGGACTGAGAGGTGAGTGCAATTGGGTTGCATGGTGTGAGATTCCCAAATAATCAATTTTTAAAAAAGTGACAGCTCTCTTAGGGTCTTGCTCTCTTTCTTATCTCTCACCTCTCTCTACATGGCTGGCTTCTACTTTCCTACTCTTCTCCTTCTCTCTGTCTTTCTACAATAAACACCTTAAAACTAAAAAAATAAAAAAAGTGACAGGTGTCTTAACCAGGGCTATAGAGTAAGACCTTGTCTCAAGACAAAACAAAACAAACAAACCCAAAAAACCACCACCATCACCACCAACAAAAATAGTTGTTAAGGGGATGGTAAGGCAGCCCTTGTCAGCAGATACAGGCACTTGAAGACAAGCCTATTAACTCTGTCCAGTCCCCAGGACCCACATGGTGGCAGGAGTGAACTGACTCGCCACAAGTTGTCCTGTGACCTCCAGACACACATGCACACACATACAAAAAAATTTTTAAAAATGTTTACTGGGGGTTGGTGAGATGGCTCAGTGGGTAAGAGCACCCGACTGCTCTTCCAAAGGTGATGAGTTCAAATCCCAGCAACCACATGGTGGCTTACAACCACCCTTAATGAGATTTGACGCCCTCCTCTGGTGCGTCTGAAGTCAGCTACAGCGTACTTATGAATAATAATAATAAACGAATCCTTGGACCGGAGAGAGCAAGTGGGACCGACCAGAGCGAGCAGGGCCAACCGGAGCTAGCAGGGCCAGCCAGAGCGAGCGGGGACGGCCAGAGCGAGCGGGGCCGAATGGGGCCGGCTGGAGCGAGCGGGGCAAGACCAGAACGAGCAGGGTGGACCAGAACGAGGAAAAAAAATGTTTACAAAAAAAGTAGTTAATTAAACTAGACAATTAGATAATATACCCTTTCAAAATTTTCCAGTGAGAATAAGAACTATACCAAATGACTGACCACTTCTGAGCAGTGCTCCCAGGCACAGTCCTCCCATGCACATAGGCAAGTCCTCAAACACTGAACCACACTGCCAGTCTAGTCCTGTCTTTTTCAATTCATTTTTCATCTCTTCCCTCATAGGAAATCTATTTCCAATGCAAGGTGAAGTGGCACTCTCTAGTCAAGAGTCTAGGGCTAGAATATAACTCCGTGTCGAGCCTGGATAAGATTCTGGGTTTGTCTACAATTGAGGGAGAAAAGAAAAGAAAATAGTGCTCAATTGCTGAGCCGGCATTTCCGCACCCCGCTGACTCATTTACTTACTACCGACCACCAGCCCAGGAGAACTGGCCTAAGCACCCCAAGTACCCACTCACTTGGCCAGCTTCACCAGAGCCATTTTCTCCACGTCTCCTACAGCATATGCTCTCCAATAACACTGTAAACAAAGAGTAAACAGACGCCTCAGCCTCAGACTACTGCGCATGTACAACAATTCATCACATTAGTGCTGAGGCCATGCCAGCCTTCTAGAAACTCAGGCTTGCAGAATGAAGAGTATTTCTCCTAATGGTGATAGTTCGGGCTACATATAGACATCTATACTAATAATCTCAACCTACATTTCATTTTATATTATGTAGCTACAAAATATTCTTTTTGCTATACACATAGACCAGAATACAGAAAACAAATAAACAACAACAAAAACAAACAAACAAAACCACAGTACATACAACCCAAGCTCCTTTTAAACAGCAGATTTCGGGCCAGGCATGGTGGTGCACACCTTTAATCCCAGCACTTGGGAGGCAGAGACAGGTGGATTTCTGAGTTTGAGGCCAGCCTGGTCTACAAAGTGAGTTCCAGAACAGCCAGGGCTATACAGAGAAACCCTGTCTCGAAAAACAAAAAACAAAACAAAACAAAACAAACAAACAAAAATAAACAAAACAACAACAACAAAAGCAGATTTCTGCTCAAATTCTCTAGGCTGCAATTTGAGGTACCTTTTTGGCTTCCACTAGTTGATTGAGTTTCTCATAACATTCTCCTAAGGCAACCAGCATGCGAGAATCATTGGGACTATGAAAAAGAGTAACATTGTCAGACCAAAAACTTTACTAATACCTTAAGTCTTCAACACAAAGATTAGTCTCTACTATTTCCATGCTATTCCAAATCTATGCAAGGACTGTTCTTCAACAAAACGCCTTATTAATTACTTTACTTTATGCTTATCATTATCCTATAAACCCATTAGTAGAAGACACCAAGTAAAAATGACTAAGCCATACACTTTAGGGAGAGAGAAAGAGACGGTATCCTATCAACCCTTCCCACATTGTCCAATAACCAACTTACCGAAGCTGGTGGGCCCGTCTATAATAATAAAGGCAATAAAATGGCATTTTAAGGATTTCATAGGTCTGCCCAAGGCCATACCAAGCTCTGTAGTCTCTCTTGTTGACCTCAATGGCATGTCTAAAAAACAGACAAAGAAGCCCAGTTACATGGCAAAAGAATTAAAGTCAGCAACACAGAGACTAACAAGTGGCTCCTGCCACTGCGAGCATCGGATCCACTCACCCCCACTCCCCACCCCCATGCTCACCGGTAGGCCTGAATAGCTGCAGACGTGTTCTTCATCTCCATGTACTCGTGCCCCATTAGTGTCCAGGCCCCAAGGTACCTAGGGTTCAACTTTAGGGCTCTCTGAAAATACAAAGCTGCTTTCTCATGCTGGGAGCGTAAGCTGTAATAATTGCCTGATTAAAAGACAAAATAAAACAAAATGATCCCTAGTAAAACACACACACACACACACACACACACACACACACACACACACACACACCATTAAAGGGGCTGGAGAATAGCTCAGTGGTTTAAGAATATTTGCTGCTCGGGGCCGGCCCGGAGCGAGCAGGGCTGACCGGAGGGAGCGGGGCCGAACAGGGGCCAGCAGGAGTAAGAGAGGGCTGAACGGAGCGAGCGGGGACCGACAGGAGCAAGAGGGGCAGACCAGAGCGAGCAGGGTTGACCCAACAAGGAAAAAAAAAAAACAATATTAGCTGCTTTTCCAAATGATTCAGACTCAGTTCCTAGCAGCCAACAGGGCAGCTGGCAACCCCTCGATTCAGTGCCATGAAATCTGGCATACTTTACTGGCCTCTTGTACCAGCACATATATATAATCATGTAGGCAAAAACTAATACACATAAAATAAATAAAACTTTTAAAATAAATAAATGTAAACATTAAAAAATTAAAAACCTGTTCCACTCATTTCTTTATTTTATGAAGATAACAGTTTCTTGGGGTTTTTTTTGTGTGTTTGTTTGTTTTTGTTTTGTTTCAATTTTTGAGACAGACTTTCACTGTATAGCCTTGACTGTCCTTAAACTTATTGAGATCCACCTGCCTTTGCTTCCCAAGTGCTGGGATTAAAGGCATGTGCCACCATCATCTGACTAGATATAGCATTTATGTACATTTTTGTAATATAAGAATTTTCTAAGCCTTCTTTAGATTGGTAATTTTTGTTTGTTGACTTTATTTTATTTTTTTTTGTTTTTTAAAACAGTGTTTCTGTGTAGCCATGGATATCCTGGAACTCATTTTGTAGACAAGGCTGGCCTCCAACTCACAGAGGTCAGCCTGCCTCTGCCTCCCAAGAGCTGGAATTCAGGTATGCACCATCACACCCAACTTGACTTTTGTTTCTATTAATGGTTCTAAACTATATTATTTTAAACCTAGACTTCAAAGGAATTTCTCAAAAGAACTAAAGAGGTAGAGCTCTGAGATTCTTCCCCCACGAATCACAGCTGTTCTATACTACTGTTGTACGAAAAGAACAATTAGGATGTCGTAAAAGATATTAAGAGTCTAAAAGCTACCAGTCTTACTGAGTCATAAATGAATAAGTAAACTACAGTAGACCAAACAATGGGACATAATCCAGGAAGAAAAACTATTCCTTTAGATGCTGGCTGAGTGGCCAGAGAATGGCGGCCTTAAATCCCAGCATTAGAGGAGACAGCAGGCAGGGCTGCATCACAAGGTCTAGGCAGCCAGGAAAGAAGAGAGAAACAAAAAGAGAGCTATAGACATACAGACAGACATTTGCTACCTAAAAAGTCAGACAACAATATCTTTGCTGATAGATTCCAGCTGTGATGTTGCTAACAAAACTGTCAATCTACAAAAATCTGTTCAACCATGAACTTAAAACAGGTTAAGTCCTGTGGTTTGCTAACTGTTCCAATAAAGCTTTTCTCAGCCAGACATGGTGGCCCACTCCTTTAGCCCCAGCACTCCAGAGGCAGAGGCAGGCAAATCTCTTTGAGTTCAAGGCCAGTGTGGTCTACAGAATAAGTTTCAGGATACACAGAGAAATTCTGTCCTCAAAAAAACAAAACTCAAAGAAGGAACCAACTAGACTGTTAATGAAAATTGAAGAGGTTTTCTTTCTTTCTTTTTTTTTTTTTTTTTTTTTTTGGTTTTTCGAGACAGGGTTTCTCTGTATAGCCCTGGCTGTCCTGGAACTCACTTTGTAGACCAGGCTGGCCTCGAACTCAGAAATTCGCCTGCCTCTGCCTCCCGAGTGCTGGGATTAAAGGCGTGCGCCACCACGCCCGGCGAGGTTTTCTTTTTTTTAAAATTGTATTTACTTTTTCATTTATCTGTGCTAAGGAGTGAATCCAGTGCCTAGGGAAGCACTTTGCCATTGAACCAAACTCCCAGTCCCAACACAGGTTTTATATATAGGTTGAGACCTTACCTCAAAAAACAAAATAACATTTCCTTTATGTATAAATTATATGTACACTAATAAGCCAGCCAAAACATAGACAGCACAATATGTATTATGTTAACTTGCAGAAAATGCAAGATATTATTAAGTAAAATAATGAAAATCTGAAGTAGTTACATAAAGGAGTCAGTTTTGGTAATCCAATAACAACAAAAACTCTCCGTATGTTTTTTAAATGGCTTTAATTTGTTTAGAAGTCAACTTTATTCACTGTTTATATCTGATTATTCAAGTTCAAACTCAATTTCATGTCTAGCTAGAAGAAAGCAGTAGGGTTTTATGCCCATTATAGCCATGCACACGTCTTTAATCCCAGTACTCAGGAGGCAGAGGCAGGTCTATGAGTTCTAGGCAGCCTGGTCTATACAGTCGGTTCCAGGACAGCCAGGGCTCTGTAGATTTCACCTGTAATCTCAGTACTTAATAGCTAGTCAGGAGACTAAGAAATTCAAAGTCATCCTTAGCTACACAGTGAATTCTAAATATAAGAAAGATCCTGCCTCAAGCAAGAGAAATACAAGGTGGGTGGGGTAGCACATGATTGTAATCCTGGCATTTAGGAAGTAATAGGAGAATCAGTAGTTCAAGGTCATCCTCTATAGGTTACATTCCGGGCTGAAGCTACCAGAAGCTGAGACAACTGTCTCAAAGAAAACAAAACAGCAAGCCAAACAGAGCGAGAGGTGCCTCAGCAGCTAGGGTGTAAACTGATTTATGCAGGAGACCCTTGATTCTTAGTGCCTAGTCCCTAGGTCATGAGGCTCATAACTGCTGTTAAATCAACTCCAGGGGGATCTGATGCCTTTGATCTCTGAGGACAGATACCAGCACTCATAGGCTGAGCACAAACAAACATTTTTTGAATCAAAATTTCAAAAGCAAGCCAGACGTAGAAGCTCATATCAATAATCCTAACACTTGGGATCTAAGGAGAAGAACCAGTGTGAGTTATACACCAGTGTGAGCTAGAGTTTTACATCACTCTAGGCTAGGGTGAGACACTCACTCAAAGAACCTCTTGGATGGGTCTGGAGTAATAGCTCATCAGATCAGAGCAGAGGCTACTGTTTCAAAGGACCTGGGTTCAATTCCCAGAACCTACATGGCTGTTCACAACCACCAGTTCCAAGGTGCCAACTCTTCACTCCTCTGGCCTCCACGGACACCAGGCATCTCAAGGAAGTAAAGCATCTTTACATGTAAATAAAATTTAAAATTAGACACAGAGAAACCCTGTCTCAAAAAAAAAAAAATTAAAATTAGAAAGAAAAAAAGAAAAAAATCTCTAAGAAGGCTCAGAAGTTAAAGGCACTAGCTGCCAGGCTGGACACCCTGAATTTGATCTCTGGGTGAGAACCCAGAGATCCACATGGGAGAAAGAGAACCTCTTCAAGTTGTCCTCAGACCTGCACAGTGCACTTTGGTACATACATGCATAACCACACACACAAAAATATCATAAAAGTAATTATGAAAGCAGGGCTAGTAAGATGGGTTTTAGGCCAGTCTATACAAATGGTTGTGCTTATGTTCAATAATCCATTACTGTCTCAAAATCAAAACAAGAACAAACAAACAAACAAACAAACCAAGGTAGAGCCAAGTCTGGTGGTTCTGTCTTGCCTTTAATCCCAACATCCAGGAGGCAAAGGCATGCTATCTCTGTGAATTCAAGGCCAGCCTGGTCTACACAGCAAGTTCCAGAACTATATATAATGAGACATTGTCATAAAATAGAATAGAATAAAATAAAAGACAGATTCAGAGAGAACTTTAAAAAATAAAAGTAGTTAACTCTCACCAATTACACAGCATGTTTCTACTCGGTATTTATCAATTTCACAGAGGTTATGCGCCAGGTAACTCAACTCAGACTTCATGCTCTGGGAGAAAAGAGGAAGACTGCATGAGCCTGAAAAAGCACTCTCAAGTTGTTTCTTGCTTAGCTGATGCAAACACGATTATCTAACGCAGGAGTTTCATCAAGAGAAACAAATTACCCTGACATAGAGAAGGTTGGAGAATGTGTCCATATTTTCAATCCTGTAAGGATCTTGTTTCCTCAGCTCATTGAAGATAGAAAGGGCTTTGTCGATATCTGCAAAAAGAAAGCAGAGTCTAAAACCCTACTACCTGCACCTCTGCCTCTGCCAGCATGCAGGGTCCTTAGTCGCTCACCTCTGATATTGTGATAGGCAACCGCAATCTGGGAAACAATGTACGAGCTCTTGGAAAAGCCCACATCGATGAGATGCTGGTACTTCTGCAGGGCCTCCTCTATCAGCTGCAGTTCTGTGTATATATGAGCCAAGAAGAACTCTTTCATCCAGGTGTCGGGCAAAGACAGGAACTTCAGCTGGCACCAGAAGAGAGGTACACACTTACTATAATCTGGCCTTTCTCCCCAAAAAAACACCAAAAAAAAAAAAAAAAAAATCACTGCTTTCTAAAAGGAGTCATCACTAAAATTTTATCAGAAAACCTGTAAATAAATACAGGATAATCCCACTAAGTTTGACTCACAAGCATAATCAGGAGAGAATGGCCCATTGGGATAGACTTAAAACACAAACAAACAAACAAACAAACAAACAAACAAAAACCAATTGAGAATAATTAGAATCTAAATAGGAAGAAGGAAGAAAAAAAAAAAATAAAGCCTTCTAGGCAAGAGTAACAGTAAGACTGTGAGCACAAGGAGACAAGCTTGGCTCTTAAATCAGCACTCAGGAGGCTGAGACAGGAGGATTGCCATGAATTTGATACTGGCCTGGTCTACAAAGAGAGGCCATCTTAGAAAAAAAAGGAGCTATGTATGGTGGTACACACATTCTTTAACTCTAGTGCATGGGAGGTAGAGGCAGGAGGATCTCTGAGTTTGAGGCCAGCCTAGTCTACATAGCAAACTGCAGGACAGCTAGAGCTACACATAGAAGCAGAGGAAAAAAGAAGAAGGGGGGGGGGGGGGAGGAAGAGGGATGGGAAGGATGGAGAGGAGGAAGGGAGGAAGGGAGGGAGACGGAGGGATGGTGGAGTAGGTATGGTGGAGCACGTCTTTAACTCTGGCACTTGGGAGGTACAGGCAGGAGAACCTCTGGGAGATACTAATCTATAGCATGGCTTACATAGAGAGTTCCAGGACAGCCTGGGCTACATAAAGAAAATTTATCTCAGAGAAAAGGAAAAAAAGGGCCTTGAGCAGACCTGGATTCAGTCCCCAGCACCCACATGGTGGCTCACAACTGCCTGTAACTCCAGGGATCCTGACATCTTTTTCTGACCTCCTTGGATACCAGGCGCACATATGGTGCACATACATTCATGCAGGCAAACATTCACATACATAAAATAAAAACAATTTTTAATAATTAAAAAAAGTAATATTGAAAATGGTGTACACAATGACTCAGAAATGAAAGAGTGTAAACCAGAAACTACAGAGAAGTATCTCCTATTAAGACCTGAGATGCCAACAGAGTGACAGGCAACGAAGAGAAAGACTCCTACAGAAAGGTAACCATGGCACTGGTTCCTCATGGATAAGAGTCAGGAGAAAAGATGGCAACGAACTTGGAGATGTTGAGACTGATGTGACGGATTTATGATCCATGGAAATGGGAGAGCGTTCTGCTCACTGAAGGACCTAGTTAACAGCTACTATGACCAACACCAAATGCAATCACACCTACTGCAACTTAGGATACCTTGAATAGTGATAATAATGATCAAATTGGAAAAAAGAAAAAAAATCTCATAGTCAAGAGAAGAGAGGTTTTGATATGCAAGATGAAAATTTTGCTTTTGCATATTTTGAGGTCAGGAAAGCCTAACATGAGGGTGAATACAAATAAAAATACATTT
This sequence comes from Mus minutoides, assembly GCA_902729485.2. NCBI lineage: Eukaryota > Metazoa > Chordata > Mammalia > Rodentia > Muridae > Mus > Mus minutoides. The sequence goes on along the minus strand of CACVCL010029286.1, from coordinate 26,354 downwards.
CAGACCCTGACTTAGCAGCACAATTGTTGGGGGAAGGGAAGAATAAATAAATCCACTTTTAGTTATTGTTGTATTTAAAACAAGATCTCAAAATATAGCCTTGGCTGGCCAGGAATTCGAAATATAAATCACAATAGCCTTAAACCCACAGAGATCTGCCTCTCAGGTGCTGGCATTAAAGGCGTTCACCACTATGCCTGGCCCACCTTTAGCTCTTTAGAGCGAGAAAAGGAAGTGGGTTGTGCTTGAAGGAGGACAAAATGAACACTCTAAACAAAGCCCACAGACAGTGACAATAAAAAAGGTCTCAGGGCTGGTAGAGTGGCAGCAACTTTAATCCCAGATCTTGGGAGACAGCCTGATCTACATAGAGCTTCAGGATAGCCAGGGCTACATGGAAAGCCTCTGTCTCAAACAAACCAAAAGCCAGGCATGGCAATCCATACCTACACTCCCAGGGTTTATGGAGGCAGAAGTTAAATAAATCCTAAGTTACCTAGTGAGTTCCAGGTCAGCCTTTATAGCCTGTTCCAAAAAAAATACTAACAGCAAAGAGCTAGCTATGAACAACTGTTACAGTGGTAGGTAGCACTCTGTCCTCACAAGATGCTCACATTAGCTTACCATCTCTTTGTCTGTGATCAGGTTACAGAGCTCCAACCAGGCTCCCCAATGCAAAGGCAAAACGTGAGTAGCCTCCACAAACACATCAATGGCCTCTTTCACTAAGTCCAGTTTCCGAAGCACCACCCCATACCTGGGAAAAAGGGAGGTTAATGCCTAAGGACGTCTCCTCTACTCAAAAGGACAAACATACAGTAGAAAGCTCCACAGTCCTGGTAACACTCACAGGTAAAGGCCGAATCCATCAAGTCCCCGAGCCTGGTGCTTCCTGCTGAGTTCTACTCTCAGTTCTCGGAGAGCCTCGTTTTTGACTTGTCCCTTCTCTAGGGGTCCTAGGGGAGAAGAGAGGATGCTCAGTCTCAGCCTCTCTCACACACACATCCTCACACACACACATCCTCTCACACACACATCCTCACACACACACATCCTCACATACACATCCACACATCCTCTCACACACACATCCTCTCACACACACATCCTCACACACACACACATCCTCACATACACACATACACACATCCTCTCACACACACATCCTCACACACACTCATCCTCTCACACACACATCCTCACATACACACATCCTCTCACACACATACACACATCCTCTCACACACACATCCTCTCTCTCTCACACACACACATCCTCTCTCTCTCATACACACACATCCTCTCACACACACATCCTNTAACTGCGGACAGCCCACTCACTCACAAAATCCATTTACTCTAGATGATGGCTGGTGTAGTCCAAGTTATCAATGTTTACAACTCAGAAGCTTCAATTAAAATAATTTTCCACCTTAGGTTGCAGAAAGCAAGCATGATTCAAGCGGGGCAAGCAACCCCATAGGCTGATTCCCACAGCAGCCCTCAGGTAAAGCTGAGTGACAGCAGTGGCTGAGAGAAGCCACTCTCTGTCAGCACAGGCTGTGCAGTCTACTTAGGGTTCCTGCGCACGCCTTTAATCCCAGCACTCGGGAGGCAGAGGCAGGCGAATTTCTGAGTTCGAGGCCAGCCTGGTCTACAAAGTGAGTTCCAGGACAGCCCAGGGCTACACAGAGGAAACCCTGTCTTGAAAAACCAAAAAAAAAAAAAAAAAAAAAAAAAAAGGGTTCCTGCATGGCCTGTGTGGCCTCTAAGCATGAAGCCGCGCTTTTCTGTCTAAAAGGTTAGATGGGGTGGGGGAGGGGACCATGCATGAAGGCCCGATTTTCTGTCTAAAAGGTTAGATGGGGTGGGGGAGGGGGACCATACCTAGGCTATCAACTGTTTCGTCATCCTTCTTCTTCTCTCCAGACTGTAAGGAGGAAAGAAAAAAAATCAATGAATAGGGTTTAGGTTTTTGTTGTTGGTTATTGTTGTTGTTGTTTGGCTTATTATAAAAACACCAGTTGATTCTATCTACAGGGCTAACTAATGCCTAAGCAAAACAATATCTGTCTCAAGAAAAGGAGATATTTGAACATGTGCATTTACACTAGAACATTTTCCTTTAGGAAAAATTTCACCCAAACTTCAGCAAATGCTGCTTCATTTTCTCCCATAACTTGTCCAAATTAGTTCTGCTATACTATCTATCTGTGTGTGTGTGTGTGTGTGTGTGTGTGTGTATAAATATATAATTTCTTTTTAATTAAAAACTTTCTTAAATATAGATGCTTCACCGAAAGCAGACAACATCTTAAGTGGACCTCACCAGGTATCTGGAATACATGTACAGGAAATAGGCTTTCTTGCTATTGCAGCCGTGAAGGAAATGTGCCGCCCGGTCATACTCTTTAACATCAAAGTAGGCCTTGGCCAGGGTGTACGCATCCACGTCCTGTGCGTCCTCCTACAAGGAACAGATTATGTGAGTGGTTAGGTCTCAGACAGCCAGAGTTCACCTAGAGAAAGCACAGTCATTAATTCTGAGAGATAGGAAAGAATGATTATTTCTCCTCCCAAAATGTATACATGCATTTATACAACTTACACAGTATTTTAAATAAATGTATTACATGTAATGCCAAACAACTTTTTTTCCAAAGTTTTTTTTTTTCAAAATAAAAAATGGAGCCTGGCACGGTGACACCTGCCTTTGATCCCAGCAGTTGGGAGTCAGAGGTAGGCAGATCTCTGTGAATTCAAACCAAGCCTGGTCCACAGAGTGAGACTCAGGAGAGCCAGGGCTATATAATAAGACTTTAAAAAAAAAAAAAAAAAAAAAAAAAAGGGCTGGGCGTGGTGGTGCATGCCTTTAATCCCAGCACGGGAGGTAGAGGGAGCCAGCCTGGTCTACAATGTGAGTTCCAGGACAGCCAGGGCTATACAGAAAAACCCTGTCTCGAAGAAAAAAAAGGTTGAGGTCCAGGGAGATGGCTCAGTGAGTAAAGTTCCTGCTACACGGCTACACACACACATGATGAACGGAACCTGCCCCCCAGCACCCACGTAGAAACCAGACATAGCACCGTACAATCGTAACCCCAGTGCATGCCTATATTCCCAACATCCAGCAGGAGGATGAATTCAAGGCTCTCCTCAGCATTGTGTGAGGCCAGTTTGAGGACTCAGCAAGTTTGAGGCCAGCCTGAGCAACAAGACGCTCTGTCTCAAAAGAGAAGGAAGAGTGAGGAAGGCAAGAAGAAAGGGAAGAGGCAGGGAGAGGGAAGCAAGGTCACACTCGTTACTACAGTGGTGAGCACCCCTGCCCCTGCCCGGCACACACAAGTTTGCTGGGGCCAGCAAGATGGCTCAGAAGGTAAGAGCACTTGCCTCCAACCCAAGCCGGAAAACCTGAGTCAATTTCCAGGACCACAAGGTAGACAGGGAGAATTAACTCCTATAGGCTTTCCTCTGACCTTAACATATGTGACATGGCATGTGTGCACACACATACAGATACAATAAGTGAATAAAGAAGATTATACATGAATGACGATGAAATTCATCCAGATTGGATAAGGTACCTGTAATTTCAGCACTCAGTAGGCAGGGGAAGGAGGGTCATTTAAAGGTCAAGGCCAATCTGCTCTGTGTGTTACGTGTGAGACCAGCAAACACTACCAAAATATTATGCAAAACTATACAAACATATGCTGTGGTTTGAATGTGCTTGGCACTACTAAGAGGTGTGGCATTGTTGGAGGAAGTGTGTCACTGTAGGGGTAGGCATTGAGACCCTCCGTCTAGCTGCATGAAAGACAGTCTCCTCCTGGCTGCCCTCAGATCAAGATGTAGAATAGAACGCTCAGCTCCTTCTCCAGCACCATGTCTGCCTGCATGCTGCCATGCTTCTTGCCATGATGTTAATGGACTAAACCTCTGAATCTGTAAGCCAGCCTCAATTAAATGCTGTCCCTTGACCTTGATCATGGTGTCCACAGCAATGGAAACCCTAAGACAACATACATACATAGTTTTACTACTTGGATTATATGGCCTTGGAATTTGTCTTTGGGAGCCAGCAGGATGGCTCGGAGAGTAAAGGAGCCTGTCACCACACTGGGAACCTGAGTTTGATACCTAGGATCCACGTGGTAGGAGGAGAGAACCAACTCCCTTCATAGCAGTGGTGTAGAACTTTAATCCCACCACTTATAAGGTGGAAGCAAGCAGATTTCTGTGAGTTCAAGGCCAGCCTGGTCTACATAGCAAGTTCAGGCATCTTAAGGTTACTATTCCTGTGCTCAAACACCATAACCAAATCAACTTGGAGAGAAAAGGGTTTACTTCACTCACAGTTCCATACTGTCAAAAGCAGTGAGGGCAGGAACTCAAGCAGGGCAGGAACCCGGAGGCAGGAGCTGGTATGGAGGCCATGGAGGGTGCTATTTACTGGTTTGTTCAACCTGCTTTCTTATACTACTCAAGACCACCAGCCCAAGGCAGGAAAATAAGGGGCCCTCTCTGATCAATCACTAATTAAGAAAATGCCTTACAGTCAGATCTTACAGAAGCATTTTCTCAATCGAGGTTCCTAATGAAGCAGGGAGACAGCAAATTTAAGCACCGTCCAGGCCCCTCAGTGAGACTCTGTCTCAAAAGAGGGAGACTGGAGAGACAGTCCAACGGTTACAAGGACAGGCTGCAACTGCAGAGGACCTGACCCTGATTCCAGCACCAGAGAGGTAGCTCACAGGGTCTCTGATGTCTGCTGGCTTCCATAAGCACCAGAAACATGGGTGTGCTGCACACGTGCATGCAAACACACTCTCACACATAAAATAAAAATAAATCTTGTTTTAAAGTAGAAAGAGAACTGCCAATATAACTCAGTGTTAGAGTGCTGCTTAGCACAGTTCCTAGGTCCAGTACCTACCTAAAAGAAAAAAAAACACCCAAAGTTTTAATGTTTACTCTAAACTTTAGACAAGGCTAAATTAGTTTTAAAGGTTGACAACGGAGTTGGATCTGACATAAAGGTGGAGAGCAGACGGTGGCTGCATTCCTCTCTCACTTGCTACTGTTCTCTGCTTACTCACTCAACAGAGCTTCAGCCTACTAAGGATGTCCATGTGCCGAGGCACCATGACAGTCAGGCAGTGCGGAGAAATACAAGCCAACAAAACAGGTGCACATTACAGGGATTTAAAAAGTCATGGGAAAATATATGCACAGCCAGAGGAAGTGGCACAGGCTTTTAATCCCAGCAGAGGCAGTCAGATTTCTGAGTTCGAGTCCAGCCTACAAAGTGAGTTCCAGGACAGCCAGGGCTACAGAGAAAGCCTGTCTCAAAAAACAAACAAACAAACAAACACTGCAAGGTGAGAAGGCCTTTGGGAGTGAAATCAAACCCAGATCCTCTAGAAGAGCGATAAGTGCTGCTAATTGCTGAGCCACCTCTCCAGCCCTCTTTTTTAAAGATTTGTTTTATTTTTAATTATGTATGTATGTACGTGTCTTCATGTAGATTGTACACGTGCCTGCTGAAGCCAGAGGAAGATGTCAAAAGACAGTGTTGGATCCCCCTGTCGCAGGCGCTGGAGTTACAGGTCATAAACAACCCCCAACTCCCACAGGTACTAGGGAGTCCTCTGCGAGAACAGTACACGCTAGCCACGGAACCCTCTCTCCAGCTTAAGGATGAACTTTGAAAAAAAGATTTCTTTTTTTATGTGCATGCATGTAAATCTGTATACCACATATATGGTATGGTGTGTGGATACCTGCAAAGAACAGAAAAGGGTATTGGGTCCCCTGGAGTATAAGTTACAAGTGCTTTTGAGACACCTCCTGAGGGTGCTGGAAATCGAACTGGAGTCCTCTGGAAGAGGAACATGGGTTCTTAACCACTGAGCCATCCATTCAGCTCCGCCGAGGCTGGAATCTTAAGCAATAATTGCTTACCAATTCTCTCCAGCTTCGGTGACAGCGGAGACTACATCTACCTTTCAAGGCACAAACAACCCCCACACAGGAACCCCCTTGTGAGGCCCCGCTCAAAGGCTGGCGTCTCTGCGACATCACTCCCACAGAGCAGCTGGCTCCCCTCCAGTGACAGGGCGCTGAGTACCCAGGGCCACATCCCTCGGTTAGCGGGAATGCCACTGTAACGGTGCCCTTACCTCTGTCAGAGGCGGCGGCGGCTGCAGCTCGGACAAAGGCAAGGCGGGCAGAGAGAAGGCCAACTCCGCAGACCTGGAACACCATACAAACCGCATCAGCCACGCGAGCCCCCGAGGCCGAGATCCAGCGCCGCCCCGTCCGACCCCGACCTCTCACCATTTGCTGCTGTGCAGCAGGCCCCGCTCCCGAGTGAGGCCTGCGATGAGCAGCAGCTGCTTTTTAATTTCCCGCAAGTCTGAGAAATCCGCGACAGTGGACACGCCCGGCACCGCCGTAGCGGCCGCTGCCACCGAGACTACCGAAGAATTTGCAGCCATTTTCTCCTCTCGGCCGCTCCAGCCAATCAGCAGCGACAATACTTGCTCGGCCGAACCGAAAAACTCGGCCTCTCATTAGCCTATCCTTGCACGAAGCAACCAATCACAAACCTTCTTCATAATGTTCTGAAAAGGCGATGGGAAAAAGAGACAGTTAGATCCTGATTGGCAAGAGCTACGGAGGGAGGTAAATTAGAACAAGAAGTGAAGGGGTGGGGCGGGCACGGCCTGAGGCACCCCAGGATTTAAAAAAAAAAAAAAAAAAAAAGATGGAGAATAGAAAGCCATGTACTTTACGGATGGTGTATGAGTCCGTTGTTCGCCAAAGAGTGAAAGCCCAGACTCAAATAGTATGTAAAAACAAGGAGCATTTTATTCTGCAGAAGATCAGCATGTGGGAGTCCCTCATTACAAGATGGAGAGCCCCAAAGTGAGCTCACAGGACTAATTTAACGCACCTTAGGGGAATTCCAGGGTAGGCAAACTCTATCTTAATCTGTTGGGTCCATCTCTATGGAAATTCTAGAACCATTACCAGGGCGTGGATCCATCTCTACAGAAATTTCAGAACCATTGCCAGGATATGGGGCTAGTGGCAGGGCAGCTTCTGACTAGCTGCCTGAAGCATGGAGTTTCTGTTTTGGTTTGTTTTGTTTTTGTTTTTGTTTTTGTTTTTTCTTCCAGTAACTGGCTTGTCTGGACTTGTCCAGTTCTTGGAAACAGAGATTTGGGCCTAGTCCCCTTAACTGTCAATTTGAAGCCTGTCATGCAGTCAGCATGTTGCATCCCGCTCGTTTCCCTCCCCACTTTCAGGAATGGGCCATCTCGAGTCCTCAAGATGGTTTTAACGTTTTCATGGACTGGTATTACTTGAATATCATCATTTGAACAGTGGAAATCTGTTCATTAGCAAACATAATTAAAGCATTGATTACACAGGGACCGTAAGTCAAAGCCAACGTCAGTAGGATAAGAGGACCGTCAGGGCACACACAAGGGTGGTCTCTGGGAGACCAGTTGAAGATGGACTCATACCAACCCTGTTTTTTTGTTTGTTTGTTTTTCATGGAGTCTCTTTTTGACTAAGGCCATGGAATCTTTGACCACCCCTGAGTGGTCAACATAAAAACATTTCTCAGCCGGGCGTGGTGGTGCACACCTTTAATCCCAGCACTCGGGAGGCAGAGGCAGGTGGATTTCTGAGTTCGGGGCCAGTCTGGTCTACAAAGTGAGTTCCAGGACAGCCAAGGCTACACAGAGAAACCCTGTCTCGAAAAACAAAAACAAACAAAACAAAACAAAAACTTCTCATCTAAGACTGCACAGAGTCTTCCCTGCTGGAGAAACAGTAAGCCAAGGCCTCTTCTGCTCTCTAGGACTGCTTCTGCCATGAGGACAGGGAATCCTGTAGGACTGTGATGGACTTTCCCATCTCCTGTATATCTATATCTATTGCCATCCGTAGGGCCTTGTAATTTTTATCTTGGAGTACTAGGACTGAGGTCCATACACTAGCAGCTCTGGCCAGCCCTATGCCAAGGAGAGAGAGCCTAGCAACACAGTGGAAATAGCCACCCTTTTTATTCGATTGTTTGGAGGTGCTAGTAAGTTGATGGCATCCTCCCCAGAGTAATAAGTCATTTTAGGTATAAGCTGTACTAAAACATAAAAATCTTTAGTCGTATTTACCCACCAGGCCATGAACATAAGGAGTAAGCCCTGAGGTACAAGTCCAGCAAGCGTTCTCTGCAGGCAGCGTGTATCCTGTAACGGGTTACAGTTGCAGTTGTAGAGGCAGGAATGGGCTGAGGGTATCTTTTTTTTTTTTTTTTTTTTTAATTTATTTAATGTATGAGTGCTGTGCTGCATATACATTCGCCTGCCTGAAGAGGGCATCATATCCCCTTATAGATGGTTGTGAGCCACCTTATGGTTGCTGGGAATTGAACTCAGGACCTCTTGAAGAGTAGCCAGTGCTCTTAACCACTGAGCCATCTCACCAGCCCACCTTATTTTTAATATAGAATCCCTGTCCTGTTATTGTCATTTACACCCATAGTCTGTGAATAGTCTCCAGGGATAGCTAGTCTGTTATAGTAGGGGGCTGAGCATAAGCAATAGTCCTGTGTTAAGTCTGAGTGGGAGGAGTTAAGTGGCTTCTAATAATTGCAGGGGTCCTGATGAAGTGGATAATGCAGAAGATAGAAAGTACACTATAGCTGACTTCAGAAGCATCAGAGGAGGGCGTCAGATCTCATTACGGGTGGTTGTAAGCCACCATGTGTTTGCTGGGATTTGAACTCATCACCTTAGGAAGAGTGGTGCTCTTACCTGCTGAGCCATCTCACCAGCCCCCAATCGGCCTTCTTTCCAGCTGCTGTGAACCTTATGAAAAGACTGTTGCATCTCCCACCAGGGGTACCCAGAGAGTAAGGAGGCTCAGAACAAGGTCCAAAAGTCTCTCTCCTGGGAGGCTGGGTGTCTTTTCTTATGTAGAACCTCACTCCGGAGTGTCTGTGTATCTCCAAACCGAGTCACAGTGATGAGGTCATCCTGGGGGGGGGGGTGCTTAACTTATCTACCCAGTAGATTTGCACCTCCATGTCACACAGAAAAGGGACTCTGGACCTCAACATTTGGTTCACTGGCTTCCAGCCCAAGAAAGAGTGCAGTAAATAGACATAAAAGACCTGAGATCTGGGTGAGTTGCAACCATAACCAAGAAAGGGATGTTGATCCCAGGGGTCTCATCTCTCATCTCCTGAGTCACTGATTCACACAGGTCTACATGAAGATCAGGGAGCCAGGTGCCCAGGGGTGCCGAGTGGAAGGGAGAGCTGGCAATCTTACCTGTCCCCATATTGACTATTTGCCAGGTTAGATTTAGGGAGCTAGTGGGGCCTAGTGGCTGGTGTAGCAACATGTAAGCAGCAAGCAGGCAGGATCAGGAGCGCTGGAACACCCCCCCACCCCCGTTTCAGCGGATCAGCAGGATGCGGGAGCACTGGAGCCCCCATTTCAGCGGGTCAGCAGGATGCGGGGCGACCTTTTATAGTTCTTGTGGCAGTTCATCTGGAAGCCTCTTTCTTTAGGACCTCTCCTCCTCGCAGGTGGGAGTGGTGTATCCATGTCCTGATACCCCTGATACCGTTCACCTTAACAGCCATAGGTATGGTCAGGATCACAATGGGAGGTTCTTTCTAGTGCGGTTCCAGAGTCATGTGGTTATATCACCTGGTTCAAAGCAATGTGGGTTAGGGGGAGGGGCAGACTCGTACACCTGGCAGATGGCAGGCCAGAGTTGCTTCTAGACCCTATGGAGGGCTTCCAAGGATTTTAAAAACTAACTTTCTTTCTTTCTTTCTTTCTTTCTTTCTTTCTTTCTTTCTTTCTTTCTTTCTTTCTTTCTTTCTCTCTTTTTTCAAAACTGGGTTTCTCTGTATAGCCCTGGCTGTCCTGGAACTCACTTTGTAAACCAGGCTGGCCTCGAACTCAGAAATCCGCCTGCCTCTGCCTCCAGAGTGCTGGGATTAAAGGCGTGCACCACCATGCCAGGCTTAGATTTTAAAAACTTATGTTGGCAGGGCGGGGGGGGGGGGTGTATAGAGGGAACTTTCGGGATAGCATTTGAAATGTAAATTAAAATATCTAATTAAAAAACATTTAAAAACTTATGTTAGTCATATTCAGCTAAGATATCAAACTGGATGTTAGGTGGTGTGGGAGGGGCCTTTCATATAGAATCTCAAAGAGGGTGAGACCTAAAATATACAGTGTGTTCCTAGCATAAGGCATAAGGTAGGAGGAATATCCAGTCTCCACCAGTCTCCACCAGTTGCAAGGGTTAATTTGGTCAAGGTCTTCTTCAGAGTCCCAGTCATCCTTTCTACTTGCCCCAAACTCTGAGGTCTGTGTGCACAATGTAATTTCCAGTTGGTCCCCATAACCCGTGTTAGAGATTGAGTCACCTGAAGAATGAGTGCTGGTGCACTGAGACCCAATCAGGGCAGGCAACCAGACCTAGGTCTGATGTCTTCCAGGAGTTTATTTGCCACCGCGTTGGCCGTCCCCTCCTTTGTAGGGTAGGTTTCTACCCATCTTGAAAAGGTACCTATAAAAGCTAGTAAATACTTATAATATTCCTAGTTTTATTTTTGTATAGTCTGTTTCCCAATTAGCTGCTTGCTGTTGACCCCTGATTCTGGAGCCTGGAGTGACTCCTTGCTTGGGACCTGAGGGGTTCACATCCTGGCAGATTGGACAGTAAGATTACCTGATCAATCAAGTGTCTTAAGTCAAATATTTTGTACCTTGTCCCTCACAGCAAGTCCTTCAGTTTTCGGTGAGCCCGGTGTGACCCTTGATGATGAGTGGCTTAGCAAACTCCTTAGGTAGGGTGGTGCAGCCTTCAGAGGTCGGCAACCATTCATCTCTTCTGAAAACTCACTGGCATGTCATCTGATCTCCTTTGTCCTTAGTTATGTACTCAGGAATGGGTGGGAGTGCAGGAGGCAGCGAAGCTACCGTGATGTTGGCAGTGGAAGCGTGGGCAGCCTCCCTTGTGGCTTTATCAGCTGGCCTGTTCCCTCAGGCTATTTCTGATGCCCAGGGCAATGAACTATGGCCACTTTGAGAGGAAGCCATATTGTTTTCAAGACAGTTGTTTTGTTTTGTTTTATGGTTTTTCCTTCAGCAGTCAAACATCCCCTCTTGGTGTGTGAACCCATGTACATGAGCCTTAGCAAAGGCATACCTGTTGTCAGTGTAGATGTTAGCCATGGCCCCTTTACCAGTTTTAAAGCCTGGGTAGAGCCTTTAGTTCAGCTTTCAGGGCTGAAGTTCTCAGTGGCAAAGCAGTTGCCCAAGTAACAGAGTCTAAGGTGACTAGAACTGCCCCTGTATATCTATCTGATTGCATTTTGGATAAAGCTGTTCCCACCCATGAAGTAGATACATTTCTCGTTTGGCTAGGGTATGTCAGTCAAGTCTGGCCTGATGTTCTGGATGTGTCCCAGAACTATAGAGTTTAGTCATGCTGCACATCTGAGGATGAGTAAAGCAGTAGGGTGGCTGGGTTTAGGGCAGATGATGGGTTATATATCTTATGTGTGGAAGACTCGAAAATAGAGCCTGGAAGTGTTCCAGTCTGGCATAGGACAGCCACTAGTGGGTGGATTGTTCAGGGTCTTCTTGATAGCATGGGGATGGTGGTGATAACAAGTTCCTGCCCCATGGTTATTTTGTCAGCATCCTTGACTAGCAGGGCAGGGGCAGCTATGATCTGGAGACAAACTGGCCATCTTTGGGCCACCAGGTCCAGCTTCTTAAATAAATAAGCCACAGGTCTTTTCTAAGGTCCCAAAGTTTGGGTGAGTACCCCCTTTGCAATACCCTTTCTCTCATCCAAATACAGGTAGAAAAGTTTGTAAATGTCCAGAAGGGCTAAGGCCAGCACCTCCAATAAGGCTCTTCTTAGAATCTTAAAAGCCATGTCCATCTCAGAGGTCTATTCTATTTTGACTTCTTGGTCCCTGGTGACCTCATATAACGAACGGTTTGGCTATCTCAGTGAACTCTGGTACCCAAAATCTATAAAACCCGGCAGATCCCAGATATTCCCATACTTGCCTTTGGGTTGATGGAACTGGGATACCAAGGATGGTTTGCTTCCAGGCATTCAGCAGCGTGCACTGGCCCCTCTCCATTAAGTATGTAGCCCAGATAGGTAACCTCAAGTTGATAAAGCTTCTTAGCAGACACTTCGAAGCTAAGTTGACTCAGCTCCTGCGGGTCTCTTGTAGCCTCCTGACATGTCTCCAAGTCACCCTATCTCCCCCACAATCAAGATGTCACCTACATACTGGAGCACTATTATCTGGGGATGGGCTCGCAGGAACTCACCCAAACCTTCATGTAGTGCCTCATCAAAAATAGTTCTTGAGCCGGGCGTGGTGGCACACCCCTTTAATCCCAGCACTCGGGAGGCAGAGGCAGGCGGATTTCTGAGTTTGAGGCCAGCCTGGTCTACAGAATGAGTTCCAGGACAGCCAGGGCTACACAGAGAAACCCTGTCTTGAAAAACCAAAAAAAAAAAACAAAAAAAAAATAGTTCTTGAATCCTTGAGGCAGACATGTCAAAGTCAGTTGTCCATTAAAGCCCTTCTCTCTAAGTCTTGTCATTTAAAGGCAAATAGAAGCTAGCTTTTGGGTGCTAGTGGCAGGCTGAAGATGGCATCCTTCAGGTCAAGCCCAGTGTACATTGTGTGCTGGGGGCGCGGGGAGGCTGCTCAGCAGGGCGCACTGGTTCAGAACTGTGGAACGATGTCTTCCACCTGCTTATTTACCTCCCTTAAGTCCTGCACAGGCCAATACTCATTGGAATGGGGCTTCTTGACCAGAAGGAGGGAACGTTCCATGCTGACTGGCAAGGATTCAGCTGATTGGCAAGAATTCAGAATCCCTGCCTCCCAGAGCGAAGCAGTGTGAGGGATGACCCCTGTTCTGGCTTCTCTGGGCATTGGAGATTCTCTGATTCTCTCTGGAGTAGCCCCAGCTTTCAATTGACCTAGAAACGGGACCAGATGTTGGGCAAGTCTCATTGCATTTTTTCTCTGCCCAGACCTTGGGGACTTCTGCTAGGAATCTCTGAAGTAACAGGCTTGGAAATGGGGGTAGTTGAGGGAACAGTTTGCGTTCCTCTTCAGGGCTAAGGTCAGGCATGGATGGGGCCATTCTTTTTGTTGTTGTTGTTTTGTTTTGTTTTGTTTTTTGTTTTTTCGAGACAGGGTTTCTCTGTATAGCTCTGGCTGTCCTGGAACACACTTTGTAGATCAGGCTGGCCTTGAAATCAGAAATCTGCCTGTCTCTGCCTCCCGAGTGCTGGGATTAAAGGTATGTGCCACCATGCCCGGCTCCGATGGGGCCATTCTTATCCAGCCTCATACAACGGTTTCATCTGGGCCAACATGGATTTGGGCTCCCATTTTGGTGAGGAGGTCTCTTCCCAGCAGAGGTATGGGCACCTAGGAATGACCATAAAGAGTGAGTTACCCATCCCACTCCCAAGTCTACCTTTCTTCAGGTAGTCTATGGTTAGGACTTAGTGCTGGTTGCCCCTTGCACTCATGTTTTCGATTTGACAGTGGCCTCAGTGGCTGTTTGAAAACAGAATGTTGTGCTCCGTGTCCACCAGAAAGTCTCTGGGCTTCCCCTCCACCTATGCGGAGGGGCTGAGCCCTAACACCCTCAGTCGTCTACCTCTTCTAATTCCAGAGCCTTTGGACACTCCGTTTAGTTCTTCTTAGGGCACCCATTCTTCCAATGGCCCTTTCCCTTGAAATAGGCACATTGGTCCTCTAATGGAGGATGGGTTTTCCTTCAGTGGAGTCTGGCTTAGCTTTGCCCTTGCCATGAGCTAGGCTTTTTAGGGGAAAAACAGCCAGTATTGATTGAGAGGGTTACTTGGTGAAGTAGTGTGCACTTTTACAAACATAATCTGATTTAACTCTAAATTCAGAGCTATGGTATTCCTATCGTTTTAATACCTCAGTTTTATAGATAAGAAAAGGATCACAGGCACAGAGGTTAACAGCACTGGTTACTCTCCCAGAGATCCTGAGCTCAATTCCCAGCAACCACATGGTGACTCACAAACATCTATAATGGGATCTGATGCCCTCTTCTGGTGTGTCTGAAGACAGTGACAGGGTAGTCATATACATAAAATGAATAAATCTTTTAAAAATTATAAACGACGAGACTCTAAAGTCCAGTGCGCTTAAATATCACCTGCAGGGCACTGTGGGTGAAACTCTTGCCCTGGGTTCAATCCCTAGCACCCCCAAAAATTACATGAAGATTTTTTTAACACGTATTTGCTTGCTTGGTTTGTGGGGATAAGTTTTCATGGAGCTCAGGTGGGCCTTGAACTGACTCCGTAGCCAAGGCTGACGTTAACTCCTAACCTTCCTGCCCTCACTTACCATGTACTACGATTACTAATGAGCTCTGCCAAGCATTGCTGGATTTTTCTCCCCAAGAGTCTTTCATATAGCCAGATATGGCACGCGCCTCTAGTCCTGTTCTTCTGGAAGCTGAGGAAGGAGGACCGCAATGAGCCCAGAAGTTCTAGATTAGCCTAAGGAACATAGTGGGATTTTTTTAAAAATGTGCATAGTAATATAAAATACAAGCTAACTAATGCCCTTCTGTGGTGGTCTGAATGAGGATGGCCTCATAGGCTTGCGGCTCGAAGTGGGTGGGATGGTGGGGAAGGGTTAGGAGGTGAGGCCTTGTTGGAGGAGGTATGTCACTGGGGACGGGGTTTGAGAGTTCAGAAGCCTACTCCATTCCCAGTTATCTCTCTCCATTACCCCCCACCCCGCCCTTTCCCCCCCACATTGTAGATCAAGGTGTCAGGTCTCAGCTAGTGCTCCAGCATCGTGCCTGATGACATGCTTTCTGCCATAATGGCCACAGATTCTAACCTTCTGAAACTGTAAGCTCCAAATAAGTGCTTTCCTTTATAAATTGCCTTGGTCATGGTGTCTCTTCATAACAATAGAGAAGTAACTAAGACACCTTGGGAAATTTTTGAGCTATTTTGTTATTCTTTGGAGTTTTTCCTTTGTTTGAGTTTAGTTTGGGACTCTTTTGAAATAGTCTTTCTCTGTAGTGTTAGCTATCCTGGGATTCTCTGTATAGACCAGGCTAGCCTCAGACTTACAGAGATCCACTTGCCTCTGCTAGGTGGATTAAAAGGTGTTCACTACCATGCCTAGAATTTCTGGGTATTATTTTTAAATGGTTTCAAAGCAGGCTTGTAGACCTACATGGTGGAAGAAGAAAAAGCACTCCCCACAAGTTGTTCTCTGACCTACACACATACACACATATACATACACACACACAGAGTATATAAATAAATGTAATTTAAAATGTAAAGCCAAGGGGGCTGGTGAGATGGCTCAGCGGGTAAGAGCACCCAACTGCTCTTCCAAAGGTGATGAGTTCAAATCCCAGCAACCACATGGTGGCTCACAACCATCCGTGACGAGATCTGGCTCCCTCTTCTGGAGTGTCTGAGGACAGCTACAGTGTACTTGCATATAATAAATAAAATAAATCTTAAAAAAAAAATGTAAAGCCAAGCCAGGCGTGGTGGTGCTCGCCTTTAATCCCAGCACTTGGGAGGCAGAGGCAGGCAGATTTCTGAGTGAGCTCCAGGACAGCCAGGGCTATACAGAGAAACCCTGTCTCCAAAAAACAAAAAACAAAAAAAAAATTACCTTTTCATCCCTTATCAAAGAAACTTATTTATGTAACAGACAGTACTATTAAGGGAAACCAAAACCAATCAAAAGACAGAGAGCCAGAGCTCTCTGGTGGCCAGCCCAGCTGTTACAGCTACAGCTCCTGCACCTCAGGCTCTGCGATCACTGCAGAAGAGGAGCAGAAAGACCATAAGAGCCAGAGAAGCGGGAAGTTTGCTGTGGGAATTCTGTCTTCTAGAAATGTCAAAGATTGCCTGGCGGTGGTGGTACCTTAATCCCTTTAATCCCAGTACTTCGGAGGCAGAGGCAGGCAGATTTCTGAGTTTGAGGCCAGCCTGGTCTACAGAGTGAGTTCCAGGACAGCCAGGGATACACAGAGAAACCCTGTCTCAAAAAAAAAAAAAAGAAAAGAAAAGAAAAGAAACAAAACAAAAACAAAAACAAAAAAACGAACAAAAAGAAATGTCAGGCTGGTGAGAGGGCTCAGTGGTTAAGAGCGCCGATTGCTCTTCCGACGGTCCTGAGTTCAAATCCCAGCAACCACATGGTGGCTCACAACCATTTGTAACGAAATCTGATGCCCTCTTCTGGAGTGTCTGAAGATAGCTACAGTGTACTTACATATAATAAATAAATAAATCTTAAAAAACAACAACAACAACAACAAGAAAAGAAATGTCAAAGATTGGGGCTGGCGAAATGACTCAGCGGGTAAGAGCACTGACTGCTCTTCTGAAGGTCCTGAGTTCAAATTCCAGCAACTACACGATGGCTTACAACTACCCATAATGAGATCTGACACTCACTTCTGGTGTGTCAGAAGACAGCTATAGTGTACTTATGTATAATAATAAATCTTTGGGCTGGGGCAAGCAGAGTTGATCAGAGGGAGCAGAGGTCCTAAAAAATTCAATTCCCAACAACCACACAAAGGCTCACAACCATCTGTACAGCTACAGTGTACTCACATACATAAAATAAATAATCTTAAAAAAAAGAAATGAAAAAGATATTACACCCATCAAATCTCAAAAATAAAACCAATAGACATGGACAAGGGGAAGTTCAGGGAACTCAATCCCAGACAAAGAATTTCAGGCAACTAAGGAAAGCCAAGAGCAGGGAAAATAGTCTCCAAGCCCTACTGTTTATCCAACACCAAGTGGTCGGTCATCCCTGAGATTGTGTGTGTGTGTGTGTGTGTGTAACATTATACCAACTAAGGTTGAGGTTATATTCAGGAATATGTATTTATGAAGAATTAAAGAAAAAAGAGGCCATGAGTTTGGAAGAGAACAGGGAGGGGTTGGAGGGAACACTGGAAACATTGCAATTATAACTTCAAAAGATGTAAACATCATAAGCCAAACACAGTGGTGTACACCTTCAATCCCAGCACTCAGGAGGCAGAGGCAGGCGGATCTCTGTGAGTTCCAGGCCAACCTTGTCTACTTAACAAGTTCCAGGCCAGTCAGGACTATGCAGTGAAGCCCTGAAGAAATAGCTCTGCATCAAAAGTGCTCCCTGCTCTCACAGAGAATGAGTGCTCAGGCTCCAGCACTCACTTCCTGTTCTCACAGAGGATGAGAGCTCAGGCTCCAGCACACACAGCTTCCTTGAACTCCAGCTGTGACTCCCTCTTCTGAGGGGATCTCTTAGGTGTCCACACACAGAGACACACAGAGATACACATATACCTATGAGTAAAACCAAAATAAATCTTTAAAGAATATGTGTAGAACTGTGACTACACACTACCCATAAGGCTTTGAGATAGTTACAAGGGGTGAGGGTCAGTACTGCAGCCATGTTTTTCTCCCCTCCTTCCTCTTATCCATCAGTCTTATTTCATGCTTGGTTGTTAACCTCCTGTGTGTTTCCAAACTTGCTGTTTCAATCCTTACATTAATTTTTTTTTCGAGACAGAGTTTCTCTGTATAGCCCTGGCTGTCCTGGAACTCACTCTGTAGACTAGGCTGGCCTCGAACTCAGAAATCTGCCTGCCCCTGCCTCCCGAGGGCTGGGATTAAAGGCATGTGCCACCACGCCCGACTCCTTACATTAATTTTAACCTTGACATTTGTTTTATTTATTTGTTTGCTTGTTTGTTTGTTTGTTTGTTTTCCAAACAAGGTTTTTCTGTGTATCCCTGGCTGTCCTGAAACTTGCTCTGTAGACCAAGCTGGCCTCGAACTCAGAAATCTGCCTGCCTCTGCCTCCCGAGTGCTGGGATTAAAGGCGTGCGCCACCACTGCCCGGCAGAACCTGTCTTAAGAAAGGAAAAAACAAAGGAGAAAAGAATAAAAAATGAATTCTAAATTTATACCTACAAGATGACAGAATACAAAAGTTTCTTACAGGGAACAGATGGAAGACAGAACAAATGAATAAAAAGAAAAAAGCAGCCGGGTGTGGTGGCGCACGCCTTTAATCCTAGCACTCAGGAGGCAGAGGCAGGCGGATTTCTGAGTTCGAGGCCAGCCTGGTCTACAGAGTGAGTTCCAGGACAGCCAGCTATACAGAGAAACCCTGTCTCGAAAAAAAAAAAAAAAGAAAAGAAAAGAAAGAAAAAAGCAAAGGGACTAGATCAGGAGAATGACGTGGGGTGGGGGTGGGGGGAGGAAATGCCTGGCAGTTGAGAGTATTTGCTTGTACAGGATCTGGGTTTGGTTCCCAGCACCACGTGGTCACTCATTCCAGGTCCAAACCCACGATTTCCACATTGTCAAGTCACATGTTGCTTCACTAGACATTCTCCAGCTGCTTGCCTCTGATGCCCGCTGGCCCTGTGCATAGGTGAGATCCTGGCTAAAACTCTGGTGCTGTCTCCTTCTGTAATCCTGGCTGCTGCCGGCAGAAGGCGCTCTTCCCGTCCTCCCTCCTGCTCTTCAGCCTGCTGGATTAGAAAAACTTAAGCTCAAAGACACCAGAAACCAATGTACACTGGGAGCGGGCTGCTACTGGAAAGAACTCACTAAATGTAGACTCCAAAAGGAAAGAAAGAACAGTCGGTTTCCAGTGAGTCAGTTCTCAATGTTACCGTTGGTGACATTTGGGCTGCTTAATTCTATGGTGTATGTATGTGTCTTATTTATTGAATAACTACTTACCCACTCAAGCTCTCAGGATAGATTGATGAGCAAAATGAATCCACATTCGTGGACATCTATCTCTGTATTGTGCAGGAGACAGGCAATAAATGAACAATCACATAAGAAACTCTTTAGTAGCCGGGCGTGGTGGCGCACGCCTTTAATCCCAGCACTCCAATTCGGGAGGCAGAGGCAGGTGGATTTCTGAGTTCGAGGCCAGCCTGGTCTACAAAGTTACAAAGTGAGTTCCAGGACAGTCATGGCTACACAGAGAAACCCTGTCTCGAAAAAAGAAAAAAGAAAAGAAAGAATGAAAGAAAAGAAAAGAAAAGAAAAGAAGAGAAAAGAAAAGAAAAGAAAAGAAACTCTTTAGTGATAATAGTAATAGACCAGGTATTAGGTATGTAGGCTCTTATCTAGATTCTTAACATTTGGGAAGATGAAGCAGGTTGTGAACTGGAGGCTAGCCTGGGTTTTGCAGTGAGTTCCAGATGAGCCTGGGAGGCAGAGTGAGATCCTGTCTCAAAAAAGCAGAAACAAAACCAAGGCAAATGTGGTGACATGCGCTTATAATCCTAGCCCTTAGGATGTGCAGGCAGGAGTCTAAGGTCTTCCAAAACAACAGCAAAAAACCAAAACAGTTACAATAAATGCAGGGAAAGAAAAGCTCAAGGAGCTACAAGGGAGGCCTATACGAGGCTGGGAACAAAATGATCATCAGTCCTCCTGTTCCTGGTTCTATGCTCTCCTTTACAATGTGACTTTGTATCAAGAGGTGAGTTTGCATCTCTGCCTTTGACTCCACTAACCCCGTGACTGCTCCCATGACTGCTCTAAGCAAGAGACTTCACTGGCAGGGAGTGATGTCACTTGTGAGCCTTGGCCTCATAGAACGTGCAGCTTTACCCTCCAAACTCTTTCTGCACTGCAGACATACAGTAGGAGGCACCGCGTTAACCTGTCAGCTGGCCAGATATCTGTGTCTGTGACTTCCTCACCACCCTGGCTTGAGGCTATGCAGGACATCAGCAGGACAACTGAGACACAAAAGTGACCCCGGGCAAGACTCAGTCGAAGAAGAAGAAGAAGAAGAAGAAGAAGAAGAAGAAGAAGAAGAAGAAGAAGAAGAAGAAGAAGAAGAAGAAGAAGAAGAAGAAGAAGAAGAAGAAAAGACAGCTGGGTTTGGGGGTCCTATGTCATCTGTGTCTGTCTTTCCCTGCTCCTGACCCTTTGTTTTCTGAACTGGCAAAATGGCTCAGTGGGTAAGAATACTGACTGCTCTTCCCGAGGTGCTGAGTTCAAATCCCAGCAGCCACATGGTGGCTCACAACCACTTGTAATGAGATCTGGCGCCCTCTTCTGGAGTGTCTGAAGCTACTGAGCCTCTTAGTTGTTCCTTGAATAAAATTGATACCCTGGATACATACATCACTTTTTTTTTAATTTTTAATTTTTTTTTTTGAGACAGGGTTTTTATGGATAGCCCTGGCTCTCCTGGAACTCACTCTGTAGTCCAGGCTGGCCTTGAACTCAGAAATCCGCCTGCCTCTGCCTCCCAAAGCTACAGTCTTATTTATTAATCTTTTGGGCTGAAGTGAGTGGGACTGACTGGAGTGAGCAGAGGTCCTAAATTTTTGTTTGTTTGTTTTTTCAACTCAGGGCTTCTCTGTGTAGCCCTGGCTGTCCTGGAACTCACTCTGTAGACCAGGCTGGCCTCAAACTCAGAAATTCACCTGCCTCTGCCTCCCTAGTGCTGGGATTAAAGGCGTGTGCCACCATGCCTGGCCTGGCAGAGGTCCTAAATTCAATTCCCAACAACCACAAGAAGGCTCACAACCACTACATAAAATCTTTTTTAAAAATAGAAAAATAAAAAGAGAAAAACAGTTGGTTGGAGCAGATTATTATGCAGGCAGCAAACAGACACGAGGCCCTTCCTTGGCCCAGGAAGTACCTCAAGAAGGCTTCCTTGAAGAAATCAGGTTCCAGCAGAAACCAGAAGGCCAGGTAGGAGACAGCCTGATAGCATGGGGGAAGTGCCCAGGCATTGAAACCAGTGGCTTGAGTGTCTCCATCACGTGTGTCTGAGGACCCAAGTGGAGACTGTGCAGCACAGAATGGTGTGAGGAGAGAGCCCAACTGTGTGATGGAGGGCTTTACTTTCTACCCACTGTGGGCCTCCTTCCCCAACCCAACCTTTAGGTTTTACCCCATTCTGGCACATCAGTGAGCCAGATGCATCAAGTTTATGAATTTCATCCACTGTGTATGTTGAAGAATTGAAA
Source organism: Mus minutoides (assembly GCA_902729485.2). Lineage (NCBI taxonomy): Eukaryota > Metazoa > Chordata > Mammalia > Rodentia > Muridae > Mus > Mus minutoides. Next base: position 5,205 of record CACVCL010029286.1, on the reverse strand, counting down.
AGTTGAAGATAGAGATCAATATTAACCTGCTTCCCAGATGCCTGGGCAGGGTTAAGTCACCGTCTTCTGGGGTCAGTGGTAAGAAGGGGCTGACAAGGCTGATCACAGGGAAAATGTATTTTTAATAGCTGTGGTGACCATCAGAGCTATTAGGGCCCCATCTTCACTGATCTAAACTCATCCTTAAGTGGAAATTTACTTGAAAAGCCCCTTCTTTGCATAATGGGAAGGCAGGCTTGTCCAATTTCATCTCCCCACGGTATCAGCCCAGCGTGTAATCAGAAGCCTCTCTGTCAGTTCTGCTCCCAGGACTCCCAGCCTGTGTACCTTCCCCACTTTCCAGTATCTCCATCCCTTTTAATAAGGATGCCTCACCTCCCAGGTCACTGCTAAGAACTACACAGAAAGAATTAATTGAGCTGACATCACTTGTGGCTCAGCTCCTTCTCTGTCTAAGGAAGATGATCCGGGGGGACTCCCTTGCAGAGGCAACAGGCTGAGCTTGATCATAGCAAGCTCCTGTCAGGCAGGCCACTCAGCCAGAAAAGCCTACATTCATGTATTAAGGGCACTGGTTGCTCTGCCAAGGAATGGGGTTCAGCACCCACATGACATCACTATCATCTGTAACTCCAGAGCCTTTCCTGGCCTCCTCAGACACCAGGCATGCACATGGTACACATATGTACATTCAAAGGCACACACATACACATAAGATAAAATAATGTTTGGTTTTTTTTTTTTATTAGTTTTCTCAGACAGAGTTCCTCTGTGCAGCATTAACTGTCCTAGAACTTGCTCTGTAGATCAGACTGGCCTCAAACTCACAGAGATCTGCCTGCCTCTGGTTCCTGAGTGCGGGGATTAAAGGTGTGGGCCACCACTGCCTGGCAATAGTTTTTAAATTCCTTTTAAAAAGCAAAGCAAAGAGCAAAGGGAGACTGGGCCAGACCCCTCACTGATACCTTGCCTTCCTCTTTACCCTGTTACTGTCCCCAGCACAGGAAGGGGCATGCATATTAAGTACAAACAAGAACATCCACTGGAGTAATAAAATAAGTGGCCAGATGTGGTGGCACACACCTTTGATCCTAGCACTCTGAGGAGCAGAGGCAAGCAGATCTCTATGAGTTAGAGGAGGACAGCCTAGTCCAAACACGTTGCAGGACAGCCAAAGCTACTAAAAATTTAAATGACTCATAGGAAACTGTAACTTGGAGACAGGAAGATTGTGGGGAATTGCAGGCTGGTCTCCAGTCAAGCTGAGGTCTGAACCCCTATGGCCATAATTCACCTACATGACACGGTAGGCATTCCCTTATGCTCCTGGAACTCCAGCCCCTGCTTAAGGTACCACCTCCCACAGCCCCCCATAAGAGAAGCATGGTCAGTAGTCACTTAAGCAATGGCCCAAGCTTCTGACCTTCAGGATAAACTCCTCCCTAGTTACCTAGCAACAGTGAAGACCATAAAAAAGGGTGCTCAGCCCACACCATGCTCTCTTACTCTTACTCTCTTACTCTTACTCTTACTCTTATTCCTTTGTCCTCTCACTTCTCTTTCATCTTTCCTTTCTCTTTGTCTTCTCTCCTCTCCCTTTCTCTTTGTCTTCTCCTCTCCTGTCCTCTTCTTTTCTCTTCTCTCTCTCTCTCTCTCTCTCTCTCCTACCTTCTCTCTTTCCCCTGCATTTCTATAATAAAGCTCTTAAACCATAGACAGTCTCTGTCCTTCAAGTTCTGCTGCGCACTCTGGTTATTGTTGGGAACTTCTTCCCCTATTCCCTCTCTCCCACAACCCTGGTGGCTTTAGCTAAGTAGCTCCAGGGGGGTCCCCAGGCAGGGCTGCCCGTTGACCACCCCCTGAAGAGTGGGATAGAGGCATGCCCACCCAGGGATGAGTGGATAGGGTAAGTAGCAGCCTTCCCACGCCTGACTGACCAGAGAATAGGGAAACTCTGGCGGGGCAATGGGCATCTTGTCCTCCCCTACTTTCCCCAGGGCCACCAGCCCCTCCCCCTTTTTATTTTGTTCCCAACAGAAGATCAGAAGTTTAAGGCCATTCTGAGTACCTCATGATAAGAATAGGCTCTATGTAAGCCGGGCGTGGTGGCACACGCCTTTAATCCCAGCACTCGGGAGGCAGAGGCAGGCAGATTTCTGAGTTCGAGGCCTCAGAGGTCTACAGAGTGAGTTCCAGGACAGCCAGGGCTATACAGAGAAACCCTGTCTCGAAAAACAAAACAAAACAAAACAAAACAAAAACAAAAAACAAAACAAAAAAAGAATAGGCTCTATGGGGGCTGGAGAGATGGCTCAGTGGTTAAGAGCACTGACTGCTCTTCCGAAGGTCCTGAGTTCAAATCCCAGCAACCACATGGTGGCTCACAACCATCCGTAATGAGATCTGACGCCCACTTCTGGTATGTCCAAAGACAGCTACAGTGTACTTACATATAACAATAAATAAATCTTTGGGCCAGAGCAAGCAGGGCTGGAGTGAGCAGAGGTCCTGAGTTCAATTCCCAGCAACCACATGATGGCTCACAACCATCTGTACAGCTACAGTGTACTCATATACACAAAATAAATAAATCTTGAGAAAAAAAAAAGAAACTAAGTCTTGTCAAAAGACTGACAAATATCACAGAGCTCTATAGTTAGAGGGACTGGGAATAAAGTTCAGAGATGAAACACCTGACTGCCATATGGAAGGCCCTAAGTTCAATGCACAGAACTGAAGTGTAATTTTAGTTCTCATAACATTCTTATTAATTTCCTGGTAGACCTTTATAGTACATTGCATCTGTATTTTATCCTGCCTTTAAAAAAATTAATTTTTGTTGAGATGAGGATAAAATTCAGGTACTTTACCAACAAGCTAGATCTCCAGTTATGCTAGAGAAGGTCTCACTATGTAGCCTGAACGGCTCCTGACCCCAATCTGCCATACTTCAAGGACCTTACCCCAGTCAGTGCTACAGCAAACAGACGAGCTGCGCCTGCTCAGCATAGTCTTCTGCACCCCTCTATTTTGTTTTATTTTGCTGTATAAATATTCAAGAATATTTATGCTTTAAAAAATTGGATGGTGTCAGGTGCAAAGGAAACTCCATTTCCCAAAATTCTGAAAGGCAGGAGGGATAAATGGTTACCTGTGACACCTACCAGCATATCAAAGCACTTGCTGGCCTCAGGGCTCCCTCATTGTTACAAGTACCTGTCACATATTTCAGAGTCCATGCTAGCTAGCATCTGAGCTCCTCTCACCTCTCCCTCCCTAAATTCCAGCTCACAGGCTCCTCTCCCCCAACTACCATGCTCCTCACTATAACTGTCTTCTGGCAGAATGTTCTCTCTAGCTCCATCTTCCCTCCTTCTCTCTCTGCTTCTCTCTGTTCCCCTTTTCCCCTCTTTCTGTTCCTTCTCTAGCATCATGTCTGCCTGCATGCCACCATGTTTCCTGCCTTGACTATACTAGACTAAACCTTTGAAACTGTAAGCCAGTCTCAATTATATAGTTTTGTTTTGTTTTTTTATAAGAGTTGCCATGGTCATGTGTGTCTTCATAGCAATAAAACTCTGAGACACAAGGTCTTACCACGTAGCCTTGGCTGGCCTGGAATTTTATGTGGATTGAGATGGGCATAAAACTCATAGATCCGCCTGCCTCTGCCATCCATGAGTGCTGTTATCAAAGGCATAAGCTACCACACTCAGCCAGTTTTGGGGCATTTTTGTAGTAGCAGAATGAAGAGACTCATAAATCAAGGTACTTTAAAATATACTGGGGAGGGCTGGTGAGATGGCTCAGCAGGTAAGAGCACCCGACTGCTCTTCCGAAGGTGGTAAGTTCAAATCCCAGCAACCACATGGTGGCTCACAACCATCCGATCTGGCTCCCTCTTCTGGAGTGTCTGAAGACAGCTACAGTGTACTTACATATAACGAATAAAATAAATCTTTAAAAAAAAAAAAAATATACTGGGGAAAACATTGAGTATTTAGGCAGCAGCAAAATAGAAACAGTTGCAATCCCCCCCCCGCCCCTCCCCCTGGGGGGGCTTATCTGATGACATTCTTAGCCTTTGGGTTAGTAGATACTACTGCTCTGTTAGTACATTCCAAAACCTTTTACCTCGTAGTCACAATGATGTAAGATTACACACATACATGGTCGTCAGTAAATGGCTACTTAGGAAGCTAAAAATAGCCAAAATAATTCAGCATTGGACCTATAACATTCCTGGTCTCCATAATTACATTTCTAATCCTTCAGTCAGCGCTGCAGGTGTTTAACACAGGAAAAGCTGTTTTTCTGGGAACTTGATTTTCCCAGTGAGTGAGTGCTGCCCGCTGAGGAAGACGCAGAGGATACTCCAAGCCTTCATGGAAAGCCACATGGCCATGGGCATGTGGAGCTTCCCTGAGAAGCTAGCAGAACTTTCACACGTCTGAAGGTCTGAAAGTCTAGGCAGGGCAGCCCAGACCCAAACTCTTTTTTTTTTTTTTTAAATTTTTTTAAAGGTTTATTTATTTATTATTGTATGTAAGTACACTGTAGCCCAGAGAAAGAAGACTGGACATGGACAGGGGCTATCTGCAAGAGAGAGGAGAATAGCAGGAGAGACTAGAGAGAGCATAGTGAGAGAAGGAGAGAGAGAGAGAGAGAGAGAGAGAGAACACATACTGAAAACAGCAGAGTTATAAGGAGAGGGTGAGTAGCTGGGGGAGGGAAGCCTGTGGGCTGAAGGGAGTTTTTAGGTGGGAAGGAGGAAAGAAGGACAGGGTGCCAGTGCGGACTCTGAAATATGTGACAGGTGCTTGTGACACTGAGGGAGCCCGGAGGCCAGCGTGCACCTTGGTAGGTAACAGGCACCACCTGTAGCTGTATGCCCCTTCAGCCAGAGATAAGGGGAATGACTTTTTCTGACAGACAGGAACAAGTTCCTGAGTAATGCTGGTTTTTTATCTAACCACTCAAAATCCTCAGATAGTCCAGACTGAGCCGGTTGGACTGCCTTTTGGAGTTTGGGGTTTCCTTTAAAGCTGACAAAGATGGAAAAGTAGAATCTGGGCGTTTGTTACCTATATCATCTATCTTATCTGTAGCCCCTCCCCCTGTGTGACTGCAAGTCAAGGATCTGTCCAAGTCTTAGTCCCTCCCCTTTACCCCCTGAGCCATCTTGCTGGCCCCCGAAAAGCAGGG
>CACVCL010029285.1:0-76086 GCA_902729485.2 Mus minutoides | reverse complement strand
GTTCTTTTTAAGCTAGATACTGAGCTACATCTGCAGTCTAAAACACCGTTGTTTTTGAGGCAGGGTCTCCTATAGTCCAGGCTGGCCTTAAATTCTCTATGTGGCAGAGGCTGCTCTCTACCTCCTGAGCCTCCTACCCTCACCCCCCCCCCCCACCAGGTGCTAGGATTACGGCTTGCATTTCCATAAGCATCCTGAAACATTTTAATGTATGGAATTTAGAAAAATTAAGGCAGGAATTCAGACTTATTGTATAATTGTTTCTTTACACTCTGTCACTAAGGGTGGACTGTGGGCTCCTTGGATGATAGCCTTCCTTCTTCATCTTTCTGCCCTGTTGTGTAAGTGGTAGAAGTGTTGTTAGCTTATTTAATTCTTACAGAGATCTGCTAGGATGGTTGCAATGTATTTTGGAACAACACTGAGAAACTAAGACGTTGCTGGACATTCTTGTGATGGCCATCCGCGACTGAGCAGCTGAAGCAGTTGGAAACGTCTCTGTTCTAAATCTGTAGCAAAAGTCACGATGCTAGCAAGAACTACCTTCCCTGTGTACTGATAAGCCAGCAAAGAACTGGAAAACGAGCCACGGAAATGGACAGTGGATGTGCCCTACAACTAACCGTCTGGGTTACGCAGCCAGTGAGAGAAGACAAAGTTACGGTGTGCGTAAGAAACTGAGGAGTTACCTTTGCTGTATTTGCTCCTAAAGGAAGCCGGCATTCAGGGAGAGCCAAGCAGAGAAAGCGCACAGATACTGTCTCCAGAGGTGGTTAGTTTTATACCCAGAAGCTTCTCCCCACCTTTTTGTTGGGATTCCTGCTTCAATGTACAGAATAAAACCACAAAGGGAAAGGCCTGGGCTTGCCTCTGTAGAGGGAGCTGCCCTCCCTATGCCCACCCCCCCACCTTTCTTGGTACTTCGGAGGCACAGGGGTGGAAAGTTTTGCCCACTTTGGCTTCCCTCCCTCTTTCACGTGGGTGTGCACTGTGTGCCCAGCTCTGTCATGAGGAGTGCAGGTCGCCGTGCCTGCTCTTGAGTCTCTACATGGTGAGACATGTGCCGGTGGTTGTAGGCCCTGTCCCGGGAAAACCTGTCCTACTGGATATGGATATGGAAATTGTTCAAGCAAAGTGGGAGGCCCGGACCGTCTCGTTTTCATGCAGGACACTTGGGTTGCTTTCCTGGTGGAGAGCTGACCGCAAGGAAGCCATTTGCATGTGTCTCTCACCTGGAAGCTCTGGAGACCTCAGTCAGGAGCATCATCTTTACAGACAAAAAAAAAAAAAAAAGGCATATCTCTGTCAAAAACAAAAAACAAAACAAAACAGAACACTGAGGGGAGAGGGAGGCAGTGGCTGGGTTTCCCAGCACCTTCTTGGAGTCACCTACTCCATTATAGACGACCCCCCCAGCCTTTGAGACCAATTTTGTTTAGATTTTCTCCTTTGTTCCTTAGTAGTTCTTCTCTCTCTTTCCCTTTCTCCTTCTTCACCCCACCCCCCATTTATTTATTTATTTATGTATTTATGACAAGGTCTCATTATGTAGCTCTGGTTGGCCTGGAATCTGTTAGGTAGATGAGGCTAGCCTCAAACTCGCAGATTCACCTGCTGGGATTAAAAGTCTGTGCCTCAGTCCCTTTTATTCTCTATCAGGATGGTGGTCTGACTTGTCCTTGATCTGTGGTCTTTGAAGAGCTTACTCATTTAAGCCACAGCAGCACTGGTGTGAGACAAATCTACTGTAGGAAAAGGTAACCGACTGTCCTCAAGCCCACATCCGCGCCTGCCAGTGGAAGGTGTTTTCCCCTGGCGTAATTACACAAGGCTTAATGATGGGTAAGCGTCAATGTTAAGAGATTTAATTTGGCTAAACATTATACAGCATGTCTACTTAATCGGAGGGGTTTATCTGATCTCTCTGTTTTCTCTTTCTTTTCCTTGTGCTATGAAATTTCCAAGAACTGGTAGCTGTGTTCTCATCTGCTGATTTCCTTGTTCTGGGCCCGTAGAACACTGTGAAGCCAGCATCCTTGTGATACTTTGTTGACTTCTACTTCAGGGGAAGCGAAGAGGAACCAGATGCATGCAAATATAAAACCAAACCAGACATTCACAGGGCTGACTTCACACCTGCCCTCTCCCTGCAAGGAACCTTCTAGGTCTTAGTTTGTTTTTTTCCCAGCATGCAGCAGAGGACTCATTACAGCTCTTTGTTTTTGAGAGCTTCTACCCAGAGGACAAATAGTCTAATGTGTCTCTTTCCCCCCTGGACTTCTCAGGCCTGTGGGAATCCATTTTTGATTTTTGAAATGTTCATGACACATACCTATAGCATATGTAATGTCTTTAAATCTTCTCAAAGAGTGTGGCATGGTCAGCAAGGAAAGAGTCGTCATTTCTAGGCTCCCAGGATGATTTTTTGGTTTATATGACAGAGTCTCACTTCTCGCTTCTTCATGCTGACTTGGTGGCAACCAACATCCTGTGATCTGTTTCTGCATCTTACGGTTTTTATCTACAGACAGGCTCATCATGCTGCCCCATAAACACCAGAGAATAGGCTTGGGGGGAAAGAAAATTGTTTGGTGGAAATCATTATTTTGTGTGATGATGAATGAATTCTCTTAAGAGAGTACGTTCCCGGCTGGGAACGACAGCTACGTTCATTTTATGCTTTTTGCTTGTTGTCTATTTTCTCTATTCAAAAAAGAAAAAAAAGAAACTTCTCTCCAGGAGCCCATCTGCTGTTATATTTCACGGGAATTACATGCACTAGAAAATACAGCTAACCACATTTCCCCCACCTTTGGACTGATACCAGTCATAAAACCCCATCTTGTATAGACAATCTGTTAAAATAAGTTACTAACCAACCCAGACGGGGGTAAAGGTCACTGTGAGTGTGAGTGGGCTCCTGTTTTGCTGTGGTTATAACCAAACCCGACATGGCTGAACTGGTGGTTTATAGTCCATGCTTCACTTTATATGACTGAGTCTGCTGCTGCCAGGATCCCGTTTCCTGCTTTGGAACTCTCGAGAGATGTGGTCCACACGTGTGAGCACTTTCCACGTTCCCATTTTGCTGAGAACCTCAGAGTTTGCAGACAGGTTGCTTCACCTCATTTTAAACGCATCCTCTCTTCCAAGATGAGACGAGAGGAGCCAGGAAAGGGAAGCCAAGGCGGCCGTGAGACGGGGAAGGGCAAGCTCAAAGGAACTGGGTTTTTGGAGAACCCGAGAACATGTTATCCAATGACAGGAAAGGCATGCACGTTGAAAGGCAGAGCAAGTGCACATGAGGGGAGTGGCTGTTCTCCTCTTGTCCTTTTCTGGGCACCATTCACACACCCCGTGCCTGTTGTTACGTTCTTCACAGACATTCCATTTAACCCTTGATGGGTTTTGGCGAAACAAGACCTTGGCATGACCAAAGCCCATGACTTGTCAAGCTCCAACAGGAAGGAATCAGCTGATGTAGAATTCTAGTTGAGTGACATTTGACTATTAGGATAGCTTGTGTCTGAAGTCACCTTTTCTATCCCTGCTCCCCTAAGTGTTAGGTCATAGCGACAGGCCACTGGGGACACCTGCTTGGATGGAGCTTGCATTTTCAGTGAGAAGTTAAGAGTGCTGAACACTTTGATGTTCTCTGTGGACGCCTTCAAGCCAAAGAGCTGCTGTTCTTATCTAGGTAGAAAATGTCTGAATGCTCCTCTGGCTTCTTCCTGGTGCTGAACAAAGGTGACTCATCACTTTTGCTAATGTCAGAGCTGACTGCTTCCCATTTGCAGAAACACCCATTATTCATTCTCATAATCTACTCTTTATTTTTTTAAATGTGCTTTTTTTCTTTTAATTACATCGTGTGTGTGTGTGTGTGTGTGTGTGTGTGTGTGTGTGAGTGTGTGTGTGGACTTGCCACTGAACACACGTGGAAGTCAGGGGGAATTCTATCTGTCCATCATCATGTGGGTCATGGGGATTGAACTCAGGTCCTCTAGCTTTGCAGCAAGCATCTTTGCTGTTGATCCGTCTTACAAGGCTCCCATCTACTCCGTTCAAAAGGATCCACAGTCTTGCTGGTATTCGAAATAAGACTTCATTCACACGTCTTCACCTGGCAGTAGGGATGTTCCTTTTCTCTTCCAATCTTAAACCCGAAGACAAAGGATTCTTTCAGAAATTGCTCTAGCTTTTTCGTTCTTTTTGTTTTGTTTTGTTTTGTTTTTTTTCGAGACAGGGTTTCTCTGTATAGCCCTGGCTGTCCTGGAACTCACTTTGTAGACCAGGCTGGCCTCGAACTCAGAGATCCGCCTGCCTCTGCCTCCCAAGTGCTGGGATTAAAGGCGTGCGCCACCACGCCCGGCAGCTTTTTCGTTCTTAACGTTCCTTCTTTTAAACATATTTCCAGCACTATTTCGTCTAAGATGTCGTCTCACTTTCCTGGAGTCATTTGGGCTATGTGACTTTGTACTTCTCAGTCAAGTGCGATTGGAAATAGATGATTGTTTTCTAAATTAGAAATTGGTAGCAGGTGGAGACGGCTCAGTTGGCAAGGTGCTTGCTTTCCCCGTGTGAGGGCCTGAGTTGGGCGTGGGGTGTCCTCCTCTTATCCTCAGTGATAATGAGGTGGAAAGCAGGGATCCCTGGGAACTTAGAGACAGGGACTATGTGACAGAGTTCTGTCTCCTGATGACTGACACCCAAGGCTGTCACGTGACTCTGTCGTCCGCGCTCCCTTCTCCATGGAAACCCTCGTAGATGAATACATGAGCTCCTCTCCCCTAAACAAATTGTACCTGTGGGAGCACATGGTTTAGCTGGGGATCATGTGAAGCCATGTGCTCCTAGTTATTGATCGTGGAGGAACAGAATGACCACACATGGGAGTGTGCTTTGGTCGGGGAGGGGCAGCACAACGGCTCATCACCACAACATGGGAGAGCTAGGGTGAGCAGATTAATCAACAGTTGAACTAGATCTTGGCAGAAGCTGGTGAATTTGGTTAATTAAAATCAGGGTGAGGAAGAAATTACAATTCGTCAAAGAGAATATAAGGGTGGAGGGAAAGTCAGAAAACAGGACTGAAGCTAGCTCGTGGAAGGAACATCAGGGAACTCTGGGAAAGGTGAATGTTGGCTGCACAGTTATTGGCTCAGACTCTTGCTTCCTCTGGGGAAGTTTTTTTCTGGGGCGGGGGCTTGATTGACAAGAGAAAGGGAACCTGGGAAGACCACCAGCTGGATACCAGCAAGCTATGAAAGGAGACACATTTCCTTTTTCTCCCACTCCCATGTCTTTTTTTTTTTTTTTTTTTTTTTTGGTGTTTTGAGACAGGGTTTCTCTGTATAGCCCTGGCTGTCCTGGAACTCACTTTGTAGACCAGGCTGGCCTCGAACTCAGAAATCTCCCTGCCTCTGCCTCCTGAGTGCTGGGATTAAAGGTGTGCACCACCATGCCCCGTCTTAAAGTATATATTTTATTAATTTTTTAGATTTTCATGCAATGTATCTTTTTTTTTTTTTTTTTTTTTGAGACAGGGTTTCTCTGTGTAGCCCTGGCTGTCCTGGAACTCACTCTGTAGACCAGGCTGGCCTCGAACTCAGAAATCTCCCTGCCTCTGCCTCCGCAGTGCTGGGATTAAAGGCGTTGCGCCACCATGCCCCGCTTCCCATATCTTAATGAAGGAGAGGCATGAACTGTGCCCTAGGCTAGGATGAAGGAAGCAAATGAAGTTGTATATTCTAGAAAGATAAAATGGATAAAATGAAGACGTTTTAGAGCGAGGGTCTCAAGGTAAGAAATTACTGCCAATTTGCACTGAGTATTTCTTTAGAGTAGGTGCGAGGAGTGTCCTGTACAACGTAGGATGAATTATAACATCCCTGACTACCTACTGTGTGCTAGGAGCATCCCCCACCTCCATGAAACTGCCCCCAATTGGGAAAACCAAGCGTGCCTCCAGATTTTGCCCAGTGGTCCCCTGAGTGATGGGGCACTATCAGCTCCAGGCGAGACCCACAGCTTCAGAGTAGAGAGAATGACCTACTACCAGGAGTGGTTGTTCTTCCTGGAAACTTGTTCGGTCAAGGTAAAAATTTACGACCCGAGAAAAGGGGTGGGACTTGAGAAAGGACACAGATATGCCTCTTCTTTGAATCTTCTCCCTAAGGCCTAGTTCCCCAAACCTAGAAAATGGTTGATAAATGTTGAATAAATGGGATCCCCCCCCCCAAAGTCTCAGTCTGCCTCTTGTTCTTAGAGAAGGCATCCTATGGAGCAGTGGCTATTTACTTGTAGCTGTGCCCGCTCACTGGCTGATTGTGTTCTATTTGAGAGTCACTTGAATATTGCAGAGGTAACCAAGGATACCGGTATGATCACTTGAGCTGACATATGGGGAAAGAATAGAGCAGCCAATGTCACGAGGTCTGTTTTTCAGGTTTATTACAAGAGAGTAGGGTTTGGAAGAGTGCAAAGAAAAAGGGCCAGAGCCTCCCTCACACTGAATATTATCTATAGCTTTTATCCTTGCTAACTGTTAGGCTAATAGTGTCTCCTGTCTTGGAATGTTGTATTTTGCTCTAGCCAGGAGCAGAGTTATTCCTCTGCGTGTAGGAGGCAGGTCAAGGTGACTGAGTCCTAACTCAGAGAAGCTCTGCCTTTTAAAATTTTACTCATTAATTTAATTTGGGATAGGGTCTTCCTTTGTAGCCTCAAACTTGAAACCCTCCCACCTCAAGCTCGCCAGTGCTGGGATTCCAATCACTCACCACTATATTCTGCTGAACTCCTGGATTTTTTGGCAAAGGCCTTGGATAGTGGGTTGTGATGATAAGCATGAGGCTGAGAGCTTTGGGTGGCTTGGGTGTAGGTGACTGTCCTCGACCTGCCCATATGAAGACAAAGTAAAAGATAAAATCGAGGGGCCTTGATCTTTCTCCTCTCTGGGCTCTTTTGTTTCCCTTATCTTTTGAATTTTTTCCTTTGTAAGCAGCACAATATATTTATTTAATATATGCCCTATGATTAATGATGAGACAAATTCTAGCCTGAGGACTTGAAGGAAGTTCGTTTTGAAAGCTTTTATGGAAAAGATCTCGAATGCATTGTCCTCTGTGGCTTGGGAGCTCTCACTGGGTCCTCTAGGACAGGCCAGGACAAGCTGGTCCCTCACCTCTCCTGTGATGCTCCATCAGCTTCTTCTGCCTCTCAGACTCAAGAGCTGAGCTGAAATCTCCATGTGGAGATCAGTGACATCTCAGACATCACAGATTTCAAAATGAGTGGTGGCTCCCCTCCCCTCCAAACCCATTTCTGCACCCTTACCTATCTCCTTCAAAGGCAGTTTTGCTCTTCCAAAGGCTAAAGTCAAACCCCGATCCTTGACGGCAGCCTTTCTCCCTCACCCTGTCACCAGACGGCAGCCTTTCTCCCTCACCCTGTCACCAGACCCTAGCCAACCAAACTTACTTTAAATTTGTTTTAGAATTTAAGCATTCTTCATCAGCTGTGTTTCTACCATGTGGGTCTGAGTTACAATCCCTCCCCCCATATAGTTGCAAGATAATACTTGAAAGTGATAACGTGGATCTTGCTACTCCTTTCCCAGATCCTCTTATCTCACTGTAAAGACCTTATGCTCCATCCTGCCTTCCTTCCTGATCTCCGGTGGCTCTCCGCCGTCACCCCACCCTAACTTGCTGTTCCTGTGCATACAAGCCAGCTCGGCTTATTCTTTATGACTGGGTGACTTTCTCCAGAGAGCTTCGGGATTCCATTAGCTCCTTTGAGTCTGTCCTTAAATATAACACCCACCCCAAATTAATCCTGTCTTGACGATGCTACTGTAATCTGTATTTTCTGCTCTTGATTTATTTCCTGTAATAATTTTTAAAATGCTGCACATTAACTTCCACTACTGTCTAGTTCGTTTATTTACTGTCTGTTTTCTGTCTTGCTTGCTAGACTGGAAGCCTCCCAAGGGCAGGGACCAATTGCTTATCTAAAACTCCTCAGTGTGTTTTGTACAGTGCTCATGGATATGTGTGCTTGAATCCATACCTTTTCAGAGTATGTGTGTTCATTTCTTTTTATTCAGTCTGTCTTCTTCTTCTTCTTCTTCTTCTTCTTCTTCTTCTTCTTCTTCTTCTTCTTCTTCTTCTTCTTCTTCTTCTTCTTCTTCTTCTTCTTTAATGTTTTTTCAAGACAGGGTTTCTCTGTGTAGCCCTGGCTGTCCTTGAACTCCCTTTGTAGACCAGGCTGGTCTCAAACTCAGAAATCCGCCTGCCTCTCCCTCCCGAGTGCTGGGATTAAAGGTGTGTGCCACCACGCCCGGCTCAGTCTGTCTTCTTGCCCAGAAATGGTAAATAGAAGGTTCTCCATTGTACTCATTAGTACCAGACTATATGTCAAAGTGTGACTATGAAATTCAAAACCCACAAGACTTCCTTTGCCTTTATACCAACTTCATAAGTATGTGAATTAAGACAATAATGCAATTATAGAAGCCTAGGAGGTGCCAGGGGATCCAAGGCTAAAAGCATGTTATATTTGGATGAGCCTTTCTCTCTTGCAATCTGCTCAGTGACCAGGGCAAAGGAAGCATTTTTGATAGTAAACACACGGATGAATGGATGGATTTTAATTTGATCAACCCAACTACTGGCTTACATTTTTTAGCCTAATATGTTTTATTTAGATTACAATTTTATCCTCTTTTTAAAAACTGCATGTGGGCTGGTGAGATGGCTCAGCCGGTTAGAGCACCCGACTGCTCTTCCGAAGGTGATGAGTTCAAATCCCAGCAACCACATGGTGGCTTACAACCACCCGTAACAAGATCTGACACCCTCCTCTGGTGCGTCTGAACTCAGCTACAGCGTATTTATGAAGAATAATAAGAAATGAATCCTTGGACTGGAGAGACCAACTGGAGCAAGTGAGGCTGTCTGGCGAGCGGAGCCCAACGGGGATGGCCAAAGCATGCAGGGAGGGCCGGAGCTAGCGGGGGCTGGAGCGAGTGGGGCCGAACTGGAACGGCCTGAACGATCTGGGCCAACCGGAGCAAGCGGAGCCGATCAGAGCGAGCCGGGCCGGCTGGAACGAGCAGGGGCCGTACGGGGGCGGCTGGGAGCGAGTGGGGCTGGCCTGAGCGAACAGAGCTGGTGGGAGCGAGTGGGGTTGACCGGAACAAGGAAAAAACAAACAAACAAACAAACAAACAAACAAATAAATAAATCTTAAAAAAAACTGCATGTATGTGTATGTTTCTGTGTGGGTATGTGCATGTGTGTACAATGTCCACTGAGGCCAGGAGAGGGCATCAGATGTCTGGAGCTGGCCTTGGGAGCCCTCCTGAGTGCTGGAAACCAAGCTCAGGCCCTCGGGGAAAACAATAAACTCTTTTAACTGCACAGCCATCTCTCCAGGCCTCTACTGTGTGTGTTTCTTTGCGAACACTTTATCCACTAGATCCCAATTGCCACTTTTCTTTCTTCTAAAAACAGATTTCTAAGTTGAGGGCAACATGACAGGGCTCATCTAAGAGTTCACAGGCTATCTGTTTTCATTTTATTATATGCTTATTGAGAATGACATGGTATTCTATTACACTTCTAATCTACGAATAAGGAGAAAGGTCAGAGTCAGTTATTAATTTCTCAGAGGTTCTTAGCACAGCAGGTTGCTACAGGGTACAGTGGGCATAAGTATATAACAAGGTAACTTGCTTGCTAGACTGGAAGCCTCCCAAGGGCAGGGACCAATTGCTTATCATGGATATGTGTGCTTGAATCCATACCTTTTCAGAGTATGTGTGTTCATTTCTTTTTATTCAGTCTGTCTTCTTCTTCTTTTTTTTTTTTAATGTTTTTCGAGACAGGGTTTCTCTGTGTAGCCCTGGCTGTCCTTGAACTCCCTTTGTAGACCAGGCTGGTCTCAAACTCAGAAATCCACCTGCCTCTCCCTCCGGAGTGCTGGGATTAAAGGTGTGTGCCACCATGCCTGGCTCAGTCTGTCTTCTTGCCCAGAAATGGTAAATAGAAGGTGGCTTTTTAACGGTCTCTACATTATTTTGTTATGTGCCTGTGTTAACACTATTTAAGGCCTTCTAATGTGCCTGACTTCAAGTGTACCCTTTCTATCATACTAATTTATTTTCCCTGCTGTGTTTGTATTTATACGATAGCCACATAAATATATTTGATTTTAAGGTTTATTTAATTTTTTAAAAATCATGTGTAAGCCGGGCATGGTGGCACACACCTTTAATCCCAGCACCTGGGAGGCAGAGGCAGGCGGATTTCTGAGTTGAGGCCAGCCTGGTCTACAAAGTGAGTTCCAGGATAGCCAGGGCTATACAGAGAAACCCTGTCTCGTACCCCCCCCCCCGCCCCCAAACAAAAACAAAAACAAAAACAAAAACATGTGTATATCATGTGTGTCTGTGTACCTGTGGGTTCAGGTGCTCTCAGAGGCCAGAGTGTATGATCCTCTCAAACTGGAATTACAGGCAGTTGTGAGTCACTAATATGTGTGCTGAGAACTGAACTCTGGTCCTCTGGAAGAGCAGTGCATGCTCTTAACTTCTAAGCCATCTTTTTAGCCCATCATAAATACAGTTGAAATATCCACTTATGAGGCCTCTTTATGGCAAGTGTAGTAAACTCTCTGAAGTAAGTCTCAGAGAGGGTTTAAACAATTATAGAGACCAGAGCTCAGAGGAAAACCCTCAGGTGTTTTGACTTTATTATTATTTATTATTCTATTTATTTATTATTCTAAGATGTGTTTTTGGATCCATTCTTGCTTTGTGTTCTTTTGCCAGAAGCTAAGTTCAGGCTTTACCTAAATTTATATGGTTCCAAGATCAATATAGACTGTTTTATATTGAGCGCCTGGTTTCTGATCCATATTTTCAACAGTATCCAGCCATGGATCAGGGGTCATCTTTGAGTGTCCCTGTCCTGACCTCTCCTTTCTAAAGCACCCGTCTTCACTTGCTGCACCTTCCAAGATATTAGGTCTCCAGTGTGTAGAACAGCCTATGGTTTTTAGTTGTCTTCCCATCAGAGGGGACATTTGAATGCCTCAGAAGGGCTGGTGACAGTAAAGTTTTGGCAGAAACTAACTAAAGAGTAAGTACCTAATAGATTAGACTTGACTTCATACCAATCCTTCTGCCTCCGCTTTCTTTAGTCTAAGATTGCATGTGTACACTATTATGATTGGCCAATGGACATTTAGCAAAAGGGTTTTTTTTTTTATTATAATTGTACCCCAAGATGTGGACACATGTTGGTCTTCCATTGGTTTTTATGTATCTTTGTGTGAACCTTTTCTGAACTTTGGGACATAGCTCTAGACCCCACCTTAGAGCTCAGGCAGGAGGAAGAGATGGATCAGGAAGAAAACAGCTAGACAAGAGTTACTGTAATGAGGAAGAAGTCAGGTGGTACAGTGTAGCTTTGCCCGGGATGCTTTGTGCTACTACAAGACAAATGTAAGAGGCTCAGTCTACAGTCTAATGCCAAAGTGCTGTTAAATCTCTGCTTGATAATTTGATAAATGAGCCAGACTTCATTGTGGGTGATAAGGTTGTTCTCTTTCTCTTCCTCCTCTTCTCTCTCCTTTTCCTCATTATCATTTTCTGTGCTGAGGGGTGAACCTAGATCCTTGTGGATGCTGGATAAGCTCTTGACCACTGGACTGTATCCCAAGCACCATCTGGTAACTTCTGATATTGTCTAAAATCTAGTCCAGCCCAGAATTCTCCTATGTTACACATTTTGTAGAAGTGGCTGCAGTTCTTGCAGTACTGTTTTGGGTCACTTAATTTTGGATGATTTAATATAGGGAGAATTCAATCTCTCCCCAAGTTCATGCACCACTGAAGAAAGACTCCTCCACATCAGAAAATTTGTTATTCACTGTGCTACAGACTTTCTGATACTTTTGGGCATGGACAAAATGAGAGAGAGAGAAGAGAGAAGAGAGAGATAACTCCACGGGTGGGGTTAGCTTTTATATCTTCACTTTGTATGAAGGTGGCGTTGCTTTGTGCTTTGTTACCCAATAGCAGTAGATTGATGCACGCCTGGCAGGAGGAGGTAGCCACATGAACTAAAGCAGATCCTGAAATACTGGGAGGTTCCCTTATTTTGTCCTTAAGTATCACACACCCCAGTCTCCACAGATCTTACCCCTCCTGAAGGCCCAAACTAAAAGCACACATGTCTGAAATCTCCTCATGAAGTTGGAAAATGTCTTCACAGCATTTAAAGCATAGATAATCCAACTCAAGGTAACATACAGGGTGGGTGTCTGTGTAACATACAGGGTATGTGTGTAACATACAGGGTGTGTGTGTAACATACAGGGTGTGTGTTTAACATACAGGGTGTGTGTGTATGAAGATGTCTTAAAGCCTTCTGGAGTAAGGTAAGCAGGCATAAATTAGCCATAGAGAAGAAATTGTGAAAACTTTATTTAAAGTTTAAACCATACATCTACCATGATGACAAACTATGGGTTAGTTTATGGCCTGTGGCCAATAGTTGGTTGAATACAAATTTTTTTAATAGTAAAAACTAGAACCTTCCAATGATAGGAAGGTCCTATATTTTCTTTACATAGGCAAATATATATGAATGAATGTTCTTGAAGGACATTATTATCCAATGTTAAGTATGAATACATTTAATAATGTCCAGATATGTATTATACTTCAAGATAGAATTGAGAGCCTTTCGCGTACTATACAATGGTCTCAGTGCAGCTTATACACATATAGACAGCATGAAACACATTTTCATTCTGAGGCCTAATCTGGAGGGTTTCCTACCTGCCAGGTGCTGATTTTGTTTCTTCGTATCTGAACTTAAATCAAACTAGCAAGCAAGCAAACAGCCCTACTTCATTAGTGTACTCATGATATAGATCATCATGCCTGTCTCATTATTGTACTCATGAACAGTCTGTTTCTGGGATAAATCAATGGGGTAAAAACCTAGGAGAGAAGCTGGGCAGCCGTGGCTCACTCCTTGAGGCAGAGGCAGGCAGATCTCTGTGAATTCAAGGCCAGCCTGGTCTACAGAGTGGGTTCCAGGGCAGCCAGGGCTACACAGAGAAACCTTGTCTTGAAAAGCAAAAAGCAAAATGAAACAAAAAACAAAACAAAGAAAACCAAACCAAAATAAAACCCTAGGAGATGGAAGGGTCATTAATGACAGGCTTGAGTATTTCCTCCTGGAATATTAGCTCACGGGTGGTTTCTAGTTGTGGTTCTATCTGAAATTGCCAATTAACAATATCCATAGTTACCATAAGGACAGAAGGAAATTCCACTTGTCATTTTATAGAAGTTGTTATCAGTTCCATTATAAATGTCAAAATAATAGACTGATTCTCTTCCACTTTCTTTCCCATTGTCTTGGCTCGTTGAGATAGCACCATACACCAGCTCAGGCTTGCATGCAAGTCAGCCTATAGCTCAGGTTACCTGCAAATAGTAAACCTCCTGCCTCAGTTTCCCAAGTGTTGAGATTACATGTGTACCCATCTTGCTCAGAACTTCTCTTTGATATTTGTGATCTTATATATCCTCTGTTCTTTTTGAATAAAAAGATATGTCTGAGCATTAGTCCAGTTGGTAGAATGCTTTCCTATCCTGGCACTGCACACCGCATGGACCCAGTCCCTAGCAGTTGGTAGAATGCTTTCCTATCCTGGCACTGCACACCGCCATGGACCCAGTCCCTAGCAGTTGGTAGAATGCTTTCCTATCCTGGCACTGCACACCGCATGGACCCAGTCCCTAGAACTGCATGAAGTAGGAATGGTAACACGTGGGAGGTGGAGGCAGGAGGATCAGAAATTCAGTCATTCTCATCCACATAAAAGTTTAAGGTCAGACTTGGCTACATGAGACTGTTCCAGCTTCTTTAGTCCCCCCAAAGATATAATAAAGCCCCTGAAAAATATTTGTGTTTAGAGAAGTAATGACGATTGCATTTGAAGTATGACAAATGCACTATTCTGTCATTACACCATATAGAATGTCCTACCTGAATAGATTCTTCTGTCTAAGTACAAGGTGATGGCTGGATTGCACTGTCAACCAACAGGCAGAGGCCCCACAATCTGACTCACCACTGGGGAATGCTTCAGAGCACAACTCTTGATAGTACTGAATATTAATAGCCTTGGAAGGAAATGTCACAAGTTTCACAGCAACAGTCCTCTTAGCTGAGACTCACGCTTGCATGCATTCTTAAGAAAGATAGACTTAATCCATGAATACATAACTCAGTCATTGAGATGACAGAGAAGGTGAGGTCACATACAGGCCAGTCAACTTTACTTTATAACTGGACACCACACCCCTGACCAGACTAGCCAGAAAGGTGAGCATAGTGGTGACTATTGGAAAATCCACACACCACTACAAAGATGCATTTTAACACTTAGCTACACACAGAGCCTCATGGGCATTGTTCTAAGTTCAGCCTATACCATTTCAAGATATGGCACCATGACTATTGACAAACACAGTTGAGAATTGTTCTAAAATCAGCCTCTCCTTCATTTTAGATAAAACTAGTTAGTCTTATATAGAGAGGCCAAATTGTATGTGTGTGTGTGTGTGTATATGTGCGCATGTGCACACACTCTTGTGCGTCTGTCTGTGCACATATGTGTAGTTTCAGAGTCTTATCAATACTATTAGCAAACAGAGAAAATAAGATCCAATAAAGAATTGCAGGTTGGGCTAATGGACTATTGCTGGGGGTTAAATTAGGTCCTTCAAAAAGATGTGATTAATTTTCTAACTTCTGATACCCATGGATGTGACCTGGTGTGAAAATAGGACCTTGGAGGAATAAAGATGATGAGGTCACACCTGAATAGTGTGAGTCCTAAAGGCAATATGCTTGGTTGCTCTGATGTGGAGAATACACAAAGAAGAGATATCACACAGAGAGGAGCAACCCCCCCCATACATACACATAGAAAATACAGACAGACAGACAGTCAGACAGTCAGACACAGAGACAGAAGAAAACCACGAGAAAGACATCGTAGGCAGCCCTATTGCAACATGATTGTCCAACTATGTGTAAGCCAAAGAACCACAGATTTCTGGCAACCCCCGGAATTACGGAAGAGGCAAGCAAGCATTCTTACCAGGAGCCTTTAGAGAGGACATGATTTGAGATTTCTAGATGTCAGAACCGTGAGTGAATGCATTTCTGTTGCTGACTTCGTTATGGTTGCTCTGGGAAGCAACTACAACTCTGTTTCAGTGACATGTGGATGAAAACAGGACAATGGGAAGATCTCAGGATGAAGCCTGAAATGTCAGCTGCTCTGAATATTCTAACACTTTCAGTCTTCTGGAACAGCGGGAAGGCTATTCCAAGTCTGGCCTTTACTATCCATATAATGGAGCCAGTTTGGATTCTTCCTGAGTTTGGATGAGGAATCTGCCCGACATGTCCTGATGAACCTTATGAAAGAGAGGTAGACAATTTTGGGTGCTCTTCTGACCTATCACTTCCCTTGTGGACCACATCTGTGGACCACATCTGTAAATGCTATTACTACATTGGAGAGAGGCCAAGCCAATGATGTTCTCTGTAGGGAGTAGTGCCCACTAGTTATTCCAGGATGAATGAATGAGTCTTTACAGCTGTACCTTTCTCTGTGGGCTTTCATAGATAAGGGCTTGACCCTAGCTAGTCAAAGAGGGTCCCTGAAAGTGGGGTTGACAGCTGTAATCTATTGGCTGGTCATAGCCCTGTATCTGGGTATCAAACCTTCTTTGAAGAGAGGTAAGGTTGTGCTTGTCTTTGGTACAGGCGGTATGACTTCAGGGCCTTGAAACATTTGGAAGGATGTCCATGTGATCTTGGTATTAGAAATAGTAGGGAACTCATGAAGGAATATTCTACATGAAAAATAATGGTCAATTGGTAGATGGATGGTCATGTTGTACCCAGGAGATAAAAATATAGTCTTCCCCTAGAACTTTTTCTCTGAAGTGTACCATCTGGTTTCCTTAGTGTATGGATGTGGACAGACAAAGAAAGCACTGAACAATTCAAAGTTAGTTATAAACTGGGATATCAGATTAGTGATCAGGTGAATGGATTTGGAAAGATAGAAGATCTCAGGTAAAACAAGGAGACAGAGGTAGACACAGAGAGATTAAACAACTCAAACCTAGAAATGCCCATCAAAGGATGTTGTGGTTAGAACAGAGGAGGAAAGCATTCTGCAATTCTGCATTCTGCATTCTGCAAAAAAGTTGAGCCTTGAAGGATGCCTTACTCTGCTTCCTGTAATTACAGTAAGGTTCCTGATGTGGTGTTTTATAAGGAATAGAAGTTTATTTAGCACATGGTTCTGGAGACTAGGAACATGGTGCTAGCACTCGTTTGCCAACTGTAGTCTTTTTGCTGTAATATAATGTGGGAGGCACAGTATAGGACAGAGCCCCTGTGTTAGTTCAAGAACCTTCTCCTTCCCTTCTTCCTTCTCCATCTCCTCATCCTCTCCTCTCCTTTTCTGGCTCCTTCCCTCCCTCCCTCCCTCCCTTCCTCCCTCCCTCCCTTCCTCCCTCCTTCCCTCCCTCCCTCCCTCCTTCCCTCATCTCCCTTCCTCCTCCATCCCTCTCTTTTCTGTGACAATATTTATTATATAGCCCATACTGAACTCAAACTCAGAATCTTCTTGCTTCCCATCTTCTGAGTGCTAGGATTACAGAAGCATGCCTCCATAAGGAGCTCTTTCTCATTTTGTAATGCCATTAAATATCTTTTGCAGTGTTTGTAGTGGTTTGAATAAGAATGGTGCATAGGCTTGTGCATTTGAATGCTTGGGAATTAGGGAGTGACCCTGCTTGGGATTGATTAGGAGGTGTGGTCTTGTTTGAGGAAGTGTGTCACAGAGGGTCCATTCTAAGCTAAGCATCTCTCTCTTCCTGATGCCTAAGATGTCAGATGTAGACATCTCTCTGCTCCTTTGGCTTCTCCAGCACCACAACTACCTGCATGCTGTCATGCTTTCCACCATGATGGAAATGGACTAAACCTTGTAAACTATAAGCAAGCTCCAATTAAAGTCTTTCTTTTATTAGAGTTGCCATGGTCATATGTCTTTTCACAGCAATAAAATTTTGGCTAAGACAAAGCTCCATTCTCATGATGTCAATGAATCCCAAGTACCTCTTTTTTTTTTTTTAATGGTTTTTCGAGACAGGGTTTCTCTGTATAGCCCTGGCTGTTCTAGAACTCACTTGGTAGACCAGGCTGGCCTCGAACTCAGAAATCCGCCTGCCTCTGCCTCCCGAGAGCTGGGATTAAAGGCGTGTGCCACCACGCCCGGCTCCCAAGTACCTCTTTTATAAGGTTTCAGCTCCAAATATCAGAAACATACAATTTTGGATTTAGTCTTCAATGGCTGAACTTTTGGGGGGAACGCATTCCATAGACAAGATTATTTAAATGATGACTTAGTATCTATGAAAGCTTTTCAGTTAGAGTCTGATAGAAAGCTGGCATTTACATTCATTCGTTCATTCATTCATTCATTCATTCATTCATCCACTTGTTGATTCCCTCAGTGAACTTCCCAAGAGAAAAGTTTTTTTAAACTAGATATTTTTTATTTACATTTCAAATGTTATTTCCTTTCCTAGTTTCCCCTCCAACCCCCCATCCCTTCCCCCTCCCCTGCTCCCCAATCCACCCACTCCTGCTCCCTGGCCGTGGCATTCCCCTATACTGGGGCATAGATCCTTCACAGAATCTTGGGCCTCCCCAGGAGAAAAGTTTAGTCTGACAATATAGATTTTAAAATATTTCTAAAAGAACAAAGTCATGTGGCTGCAACCTTGAAAAGCAGATTGGGTAGAAAAGGTGATGCTCAGGGTCTTATTTGAAACAACATCTGTTTTTATGAACTATGGAATAGACCCTGGGTAGGAGCAGTAGGCAGGACTTCCTATATACTTTCAGGTGAGTGTAATTTGGGTGAATATTAATTGTGTCTTTCAGTCTTGAGGTCTATGGAAAGCCCCCAGAGCCAAGCCATAAGCTGAATGTCACTCATTTTTCACTGACATTGTGAATTTTTACCTCTTTCGCACCTTCCTAGGTAATTTTGTAGAAAGACAAGATGGAGTGTCACAATGAGCGTCATAAAGGTGCTGCTTTCGAGATGCTGTTTAAAGGATGCTGTGAGCTGGGCATGATAATTCACAGCTGTAATCCCAGCACTGGGGAGCCTGCAGTGAGTTTGATGCCTACCAGAGCTACACTGAGATACCACATCTCCTAAACATGACAGATAAATAAAATAAATGAATTGGATAAATTAAAAAAAATTAAAATATTTCTAGATATTAACATTGTGCCACAAGCCAGCACCTATCAAACATCTACAATCTTCAAAGCTCTGTGGTGTGTGAGTAAATGTGTTTGATATTATTTCAATTCTTAGGGGCAAGCTGTAGAACCAGTAAAAATGCTTAAGCCTTTAACAATTGTGTTAATTTTTTGAGAATTTCATTCAATGTAGTTTGTCTTATTCAATCCCTACTCCTTCCTCTGAATCCTCCCAGACCCACCTCTACCTCGTTGATTTCCCACCTAATGCCTTTCCCCCAACTCAGCAGATCGAAATTATGCTTCTCACATATGCTTACTTATGGGGCCATCCACCAGAGTGGGGCTGGCCTACCGAGAGCCATACTTATAAAAAAAAATGGACACACATGCTCTACCCAGCAGCTGTCAGTTGACAGTAACTCACCAGCCAGTGATAATTCAGGCAACAATTGAAGAAATGAGACAAGGAGAGGATGCTGGTGGGATTGGTTGGATGTCTAAATTGGAGCAAGATGTTATTTTCAATATAGGGATCTTCAAGAAAGCTCCAGTTGAGGAGGCTGGCTTTGATTTAGGCATGAAAGATGAGTTTGCAGTCCCAGTGCAGCTTGGCGATCAGCTGTCCTGTTTATGAGCTACAGGGAGTCTTCATGGTGGCAAAAACAGTTTTTGGGTTTTAAAGTAGTGTTTTCTGGATCACACTTATAATCTAACCCTTGGGAGATTGAGACAGGAAATCATGAGTTCAAAGCCCGCCTTGGCTACTTAGCAAGTTTGAGGACAACCTGGACTACATAAAATCTTTATGTCAAAACGACAAAAGCAAAACATGTTTTCTGGCACATGAAAAATAATATGAAATTCAAATTCGGCATCCATAAGTAATTTTTGCTGGCTAGGTGTCAGATCATTCTTCAAATACTAATAGCAGTGTTCTCAGAAACAATGGCGTTGGGTACTTGGGACCCTATGGCCCATAGAGCCCTTTGTAGACAGTTTGATGAACCCTAGTGCAGACATTGAAGAGAAAACTTTTCACTCTGTAGAATGCCAAAGCCACAAAACCCTTTTGCAGCCATGAAGGCTCACTCCACTTCATAAACAGGACAGTCGGAAGCCTTGTTGGAAGAGAGTGACTAGACAGAGGAAGGAATACGTAGAATCCTCACGGTGGCTGCGGGGAGAAGAGAAGATATTGAAAGTAGTGCTGCACGTTACCTAGAGAATACAGAAACTCACTTGAGCAGAGGGCTGGAGCTACTCTGCCAACTGCTGCCTATGAGTTTGGACTCCTGAGAAGGAGAGCAGGAGGTCAGGGAGCAGAGCAGAGGGCGAGAAACTGGATGGGAACTTGGTGGTTTTAGAAGAGACCTTACACTAAAGTTTAGGTTTAGTAAAGAGAAGATGAGTATACAGATAGGAACCAATTGGAGTTAGAGAAGGAGGTGATGTGAGGTGAGGCCAGAGACACAGCCAAGCAACACTAAAAAAACATGGTGTGACCCAGGCAGTGGTGGCGCACGTCTTTAATCCCAGCACTCGGGAGGCAGAGACAGGCGAATTTCTGAGTTTGAGGCCAGCCTGGTCTACAGAGTGAGTTCCAGGACAGCCAGGGCTATACAGAGAAACCCTGTCTTGAAACCAAACCAAACCAAACCAAACCAAACCAAACCAAACCAAACCAAACCATGGTGTACATATTATAGGACCACCACTCGGTACTCGATAACCAGTGAGGAGCTCATCCCTGGAGAGGACCTGTTTTCCCTCTGTGTGCGGTCATTAAATGCCTGCAATTCTTCAATTAGGGGCGGGGCCTTTCTCCCATTCACTTTGGCTGTCAACTCATGTCATGGTCAGTTCTAAAAGCTTATACATGTGAACAACACTAAATGACCTCAGTCACTAGTTGTACTCATATGTTTATGTGTGTCTAACAATGATAACTAAATAAAACATAGCTAAATTTATTAGAGATTTTGGAGAGAAACCTCAACGTATTTACATGTTGGTTTATAAAGCTAACGTGGAGTGAGGGTAAATGTGTTCAGTGGTAGAGGAAGGATGGTTTGGAGTATGGGTTTCCAAAGGCTTTTGTCTGAAAGATGTGAAGGTCAATTATAATTGATCTCTACCTAGGACAGTTTATATATCATGTCTCCTGTATTTCAAATGCATCGTTACTAAAGTATTGTATTGATTAAATAAACCCAAGTTATCTGATAAAGGTCACCACACAATTAAAATTTCAGTTGTCTGTGGTCAACTGAAAATGGCCATAATGAGAGGACAAGAGGGGAGACGTTTGTCGTGTGTTCCCTGGACGGAGCACACAGTGTGTAGGAGCCTCACCAAACCCATTCCTGTGGCTGGGAGGACGTTGCAATTGATCATGGTGCTTTTTATTGCTGACATTAGACACGATCTCATCATGTTTCCAATACATTGCTCTAGAAATGACTAACATTTAATTATCTTGAAACATTTCGTATTTTGCTTGAGTTGTGTTTAGCTTTCCACAGCTTTTTATGATATCAGCCTGGAATTCTGCCACTGGGATCAATAGAGTGGAATTTGCAGTTTGGAAGTTAAAATTTCAGACCCCCCCCTCTCTGTCTCTGTTTCTCTCTGTCTCTGTTTCTCTCTGTCTCTGTTTCTCTCTGTCTCTCTGTCTCTGTCTCTCTGTCTGTCTCTCTCCTTCCCTCCTTTTCCCCCTTCCTTCCTTCCTTCCTTCCTTCCTTCCTTCCTTCCTTCCTTCCTTCCTTCCTTCCTTCCTCCCTTCCTCCCTTCCTCCCTTCCTCCCTTCCTTCCTTCCTTCCTTTCTCTCTCTTATCCCTCTCTTTCTTTCTTTCTTTCTTTCTTTCTTTCTTTCTTTCTTTCTTTCTTTTTTCTTTCTTTCTTTCATCTTACTATTAACACAAACCTGCCTCAGAACCGCATAATTCTTATATATACACCTCCTGAGTGAGGTATGGGATTCCAAGTATGTGCCATCATGCCTTACTCTTAAAATTTCAGTTTCTCCTCCTCCTCCAAATCCAATTTCTTATATTCAATATACTAGCCAGTATAGTCCTTTACCTTACAGTAAGAACCACACTGTCATATTTAGTCTTTAGACAACAAATTTACAAAGAATCCTTAAAGACCTCATGGGAGCATGTGATGTGACACCCATTAATAAGACTAGCATGTGGGAGATTTGAGGCAGAAAGATTGCCCTGCTGAGGCCAGCCTAGGCTAAACAGTGAGACACTGTCTCAAAAAACCATAAGGAAATCAAACCAAAGAGAAGAAGGCTGGGGATTTAGCTAGTATAAGCAATGCCCTGGGATCAATTTCTAGTACCACAAAAAAAAAAAAAAGAGAGGGGGGGTGGGGAAGGGGAGAAAGACACACATACACAGACACACAGACACACAGACACACACACACACACACACACACACACACACACACACACACACACACACGTGGTGGGGAGAGAGAGAGATAAGGACACACAGAATGTTAGAGAGAAAAAGAGCCGAAAAGAGGAGAGATGTAATTGGGTTTAAAAAAGAAAGCATGAGCTTTTGAAGTTATTAATTTTAAGCCTGGGCCTTTAAGCCAATCAAGGTTTCACTGAAACATCCCCTGGAATATGTATAACATATGTTGAAATCCAGTGAGCACACACAGTAGAAGATTAAACGTTTGCGTTATCAAAACCTGTTGCTGAAAGATTTACGAGGCAGATAGGCATTCCTCGTGTCTTCAGACCTGGGTAGGGTCTGTTACAGAAGGAATGTTATTTGTACCCTGAGTGAAGAAAATCTCCGCTGCAGCGGAGTGTGCTGATAACATCCTGGTTTTGCTCGTCACTTTCCTGGAGTCTTTTAGTGTTTGAAGATGTTATCTTTCTGGCTTTTGCAGCATGTCTGGAAGGAGAAGACAGCCTGTTCTCACCTCACATTGAAGTGGAGGTGAGCATGTCCCTGCTCCTGCTTAAGTCACAGGCTCCCCAGGGATGAGCCAGCCCACAGTCCCTGTTCACTAGTCCATTGGGATGCTCAGACACTTCTAAACTCAGGGCCTCTTTTCTTCTTCTCCCTAGTTAACGACTACACTCATGATTCCTGCTTATCTGCTCTCTAAGGGGAAGAGGGGAGATCAGGGCATAGCTTCTGACAGTAGATGATACAAAAACACCTTGGATTTGGCGGTGGAATATGTTTTTATACTTGTGCTGGAACCTGGGTGTGTCTAGAAATTTATAGCATTCCAATCCAACTGGAGAAACTATGCAAGGGGACCCAGGGTGGGGACAGTCTCTGTGCTCCTAATTTTCTCTCTTGTCTCCCAGTCCACCCCCAACCCCTCTCAGTCTCGCCCTGTGGAGGTCAGGCCAGACTGTGTTCTCTCTCAGATTCCTGTGTCAAATTCATTTTATCTTTTTTTCCTGAGAATGAGAGAAACTGGTCTCTTATAGCTAAATATTAATCATCTGTCTAGTTTCCCCCTTCTCTTTCCTGTGGTTCCAGAACTTGAACTCAGGGCCTTGTTTCTGCCACCATTCCTGGGGTCTTACCCACATTTTCTTTCTTTGTATAGTGTATGAACAAACAGAGAAACTAACAAATTGGACACATAAGCACTCCTGTACTGAGTCACAGACCCCCCAGCCCTATTAATAACTTGTTAAAGGTTAAACTTTTCCCCTCAGAATTTAAAATGTGATTTTATGTGTACCATGCCTGTGTGGGTGCCCCTGGAGGCCAGAAGAGGGTGTCAGGCCCTGGAATCAGAATTATAGATTCTTAGGAGCCACCTGGCTTGGGTGCTGGACACTAAGCCGAGGTCCCCAGGAAAAGCAACAAGTGTCATCACTCCAGTCCCCCTTGACAATTATTTTAAATGTCGAAGAAAGGAAAGCAAATATTTTATGAATATGGATAATAAGGATGTAAAAGAGACACTGAAGGCTGTGTGAGTTCTAGATAGTGACATGTGCCCAAGGCCTCAAATGAGGTGGAAATGTTTTATTCTAAATTTTATAATGAATGAGAATAGATTTCTTATTTAAAATTATCTGTGCTGGGCAGTGGTGATGCACGCCTTTAGTCCCAGCACTTGGGAGGCAGAGGCAGGCAGATTTCTGAGTTCGAGGCCAGCCTGGTCTACAAAGTGAGTTCCAGGACAGCCAGGGCTATACAGAGAAACCCTGTCTCGAAAAAACAAACAAGCAAACAAAATTATCTGTTCATTCATTTAAAAACTTAAGCGTTGTTTAACAGCTCCTTGATGGCAGCAACTGTTTATGACTGAATTGATGAGAGGACTTCGCACATGAATCAGTGCTGGAAGTTAAAAGTTAAAGCAGTTACACAAAAGCCAGAGAAGGCTATTGTTCTAGACTAAGCTCCTGCACTGGGCTTCAGAGAATAGGCTAAGAATCAAAATGGAGTCACTCACGCTAAATACTCATGTCATCAGCTGAAACTAAGCTGTTTATCTGACCTTCCCAGAAGTCGGGATTAGAGAGATGTCACGGACTTTCCCAAGAGGCCACTTTTTATTTGCTGGGATAATGATGTTCCCTCTACATTAAGATAAAAAGGACAAACAGTAACTTGATGCCCTACGTCTCTATTGTTCCACATAGGGCTGGCTCTCCATACAAAGGAAGTCACTTTAAAATGGCCTTCCTCTTCTTTCTGCCTCTTCCCCAGCCCTCCTTTTTTGTCAGCCATATCTCCTTCATGGATCATTGGAACGTTTACTTCTTTCATGGAACAAAGTATCACCTGCTCCTAGAATGGAAAATAAAACCAACCAAAAATACTTACTATGTTGTTATAATTTTGTCATTTGACAAACATTCAGACACAAGTACAAAAACATTCAGCATGTATGTGTATGATTTACATATA
The DNA here is from genome assembly GCA_902729485.2 of Mus minutoides. NCBI lineage: Eukaryota > Metazoa > Chordata > Mammalia > Rodentia > Muridae > Mus > Mus minutoides. The sequence continues at coordinate 51,776 of CACVCL010029285.1, read as the reverse complement.
TATGTGTTACATACATATAGAGTATAGATAGGATTGCGCATGCCTACAGGCCTAGCGTTTGAGAGTCTAAGGTAGGAAGATAGTGAGTTTGAGGCTAGTTCACTATATAGTACACTACATATATATAGTACACTACATTATATAGTACATTATATAGTACTACATTATATAGTACACTACAACATGTATGTGTGCGTTTGCTTGTGTGCATGCATGTGCTTGTGACTGGCAGGGTCCAGAGTCCCCTGTCTTCTTCTACTCTTCTGATTATTGCCTTGAGCCCAGATCTCTCACTGACCTGGAATCTTGCTGGTTTGCTAGACTGACTGGCCTTCAAACTCAGGGGTATATGCTTGCAGAGTGAACATTTGTACACCCCCTCAGCCCTCTCCCAGGCCCCCTACATTTAAGTGATTGCTTTAGAGTTTTTTTTTACCTACTCGTACAAACAACTTTACTCTAAAATCCTATGCCATGTCATGGTGGTACCTACACCACATGTGTGTGTCATGACAATGCATGCTAAGAATGCAGAATGAAAAAAATCACCTAAGGTTTCTCAGGACAAAGCCCTATCCAGGGTGACATCCAGTGACTAGTCTGTACTCTGTCACTGAAGTTTGGAAGCCCCTTCTCCTACCTCCATATTAAGTCAGTGGTTTTATTTGCTTGTTTTGTTTATTTTTCCATGAATGGGTTTCTAGGATGAGAATCAGATTTCTGGAAAATTTTAATGCCTTTTTTTTTTTTTTAAAACTGGCATATTATCTTGCCCAGGCTTCTCTTGAGCTCCTATAACCTTTCTAGTAGCTGGAGCCCATGTGCCTCATGGTGCTGTGATCTCCACTGACTGTATTAATTTTTTTATTTTTTTCCAATAATTTGCTTAAGAAACTCAATGCCATGTTGGCCTCGATTCTGTATGTAAAATGTGTACTTCTTTCTCTTTGGAAAGTTGCAGGATCTTTTTTGGTGTTGGTAGTTTGATATTTTACCATAGTGTTAGGCTGTATGCATTTACTGGGTTAGATATGTGGAAGTCTGAGCAGTCAGGAAGCCCTTAGGTCTTGTATCTTAGGGTAAACCCTGCAGTTATTTATGAGCAACCTGTGTGTTTTCTTGCTTTGGAATTTCTCTTTGATGGTGGCATCATGTGGATGAAGAAGTCTTCTGGCTTGGTCCTAGATCTTAATCTTCTGTCCATCTTGTGTTTGCTTTTCTTTCATGGCTATTAACCTCGATGGGACTTTGAAATATTCTCTGAAGTTTTTCTTTTTTCTTTTTTTCTTTTCTTTTCTTTTCTTTTCTTTTTTTTTTTTTTTTTTTTTTTTTTTTTTTTTTTTTTTTTTTTTTTTTTTTTTTTTTTTTTTTTTTTTTTTTTTTTTTTTTTTTTTTTTTTTTTTTGAGACAGGGTTTCTCTGTATAGCCCTGGCTGTCCTGGAACTCCCTTTGTAGACCAGGCTGGCCTCGAACTCAGAAATCCGCCTGCCTCTGCCTCCCGAATGTTGGGATTAAAGGCGTGTGCCACCACGCCCGGCAGAAGTTTTTCTTTTCTATTAGTTTACTCTTAATTTCCAAAGGTTTTTTTTTGTTGTTGTTGTTGTTGTTTTTTGTTTTTGTTTTTGTTTTGTTTGTTTGTTTTCGAGACAGGATTTCTCTGTGTAGCCTTGGCTGTCCTGGAGCTCACTCTGAGGACCAGGCTGGCCTCAAACTCAGAAATCTGCCTGCCTCTGCCTCCCAAGTGCTGGGATTAAAGGCTTGCGCCACCACGCCCGGCTCCAGAGGCTTTTAAAATCTCTGAAAATTTATTTTTTTTCAGACAGGATTTCTTAGCCCAGATAGCTCCAAACTCTTTGCCACCCTGTCTCTACCCTACAGTCCTGCACTACAGTTACAGAGTGCATCTGACTCCTAATTTTCTCTGTGTTATGATTTCCCCCCCTGGAGATTTGTTTTCTTTCCTCCTCTCTCTCTCTCTCTCTGCACTCTTTCTCCTTTCTTTTCTCCCTACCATCTTTAAACAGCACCCCGCCCCCATTTTCCTGGAGACAAAGACTTATTATGTAGCTCAGGCTAGCCTGAATCTCAGTCCTCTTACTTCAGCTTTGTCAGTGCTACAATTGCCACTACGGAGGACTGCCACTACGGAGGACTGCCTGTCCATGTCTCTCTCCGAAGATATTCAGATGGCTTTCGGCAAGATGTCAACTGGATGGCATTGTCTGTTTCCTATTCATTATTTCTTCCTCTCTCTCCATCTTTATCAGTGTATTCCTGAAAAGTAGATTGGAATCTCAGTAGGCATGGAGCTAGCTGGGCCTTATGTATTGATGCTTTTCTTGGCATAGACCAAAAGCTTTCATATAGTAGTAGGAAATCATGAATATGATTTCCACTGCCTGCCCCAAATTCCTTTAAAAAGTAGCTGGTGCCTGACTGTAATCACCTCACTTGGGAGGCAGGAAGGGTTAGCTAGGCTATTTCTTAAGAACGTGTCATGAGTATATACCAACTATACAGAAACAAGCAAACCAAACAAAAAAAAATCTATACGTGACAATTTATAATATATAATATATTACCTGCTGTTTAGTTTAGGGTGAAAGACAGAGGCTTAACTCTTGGTAGACTGTTTTTTTTTTTTTTTTATCTGACATTCACTTTGTAGAGTGGTTCTTATCTGCCCTTCACCTTGTTATTCAGTTGTTCTGAGTCACCATGGTTACCCAGATCCACAGATGCTCAAATCCCTTAGAGTAAACAGCAAACCCCCCTGTGACCTATGCAGAGTTCCTCATCTGCTTTATCTATAGATTACTTCTAATCTAAAGCAATGCCCAGACTATGTACATAGCTGTTACACTATATTAGCCAGGGAATAATGACAAGAATAGCAGGTCTTTATGTATCTAGTACAGTTTTTAAATCTCTGAAAGTTGACTCTGAAAATATAAAACTATATATGCAGAGGGTGAAGTGGGTCATTGGATTTGCTCATAAAGATTTTCTTCTCTCTACTTCTGGAGTGCTAGTATGAAAGACATGTGCTACCATGGCAAAACCATAATTTCTTTTATATTCATTTGGTGACAATCTTCTAAGAGAAAACCTTCTAAGAGAAAGCCTCAGCCCCAATTTGCTCTCAACAGAAACTTGCTATTCAGCTGGGCTGGACTCAGATTCATGCCAGTCTTCCTGTGTCAGCCTCCGGCGTGCTGGCATTACAGATGACAGGCGTGTGCTCCCTTGCCCACCTCGGACAGTGCTCCTGATCTGTCTCCTGAGGAGTATAATTCTTCCTATCACTATATGGAGAGTTGTGAGAGAAGGGCCAGAGAATCAGTATTGTACTCAGTTCATATTTGTTTAATCTCTTTTATTTCCAGAATGGTCTCTGTTATTTTTTTTTGAACAAATAAATGTCTTCCCTACACTCAATATGCTGGAAGCTTGGTCCCCAAATGGGTGGTGCTGTTTTGGGAGATACTGGAAACTAGGAAGCAGGGCCATATTGAAGGAAGTAGGCCACTGGGGCATTCCTTTGAAGGTTACAGGTCATCTCCCAGTTTCTCCTGCTCACGCTCCTGTCATTGTGACATTCTACCAAGCCACCGTGGAAACGAATGAAGCTCATAGGCAAAATAAAGCCCTCCCTCTCCTTAAGTCATTCTTTCAAGATGTTAGTCATGGCAATATTACTGCCACAGCTACCTAAAAGTCACCAGTACAGTTCTGTCGCCCCCAATTTAGCTTGCTGTCTCCTGCCTCCTAGATCATCTTCTTATTTTCTCTAGAGAGTAATCCTCCAGTGTTCTCCAGCAGAGAGGTGTGGAAATTTGATGATTTTTTTTTAATTGGGTGATTTTTTTTTTAATTTTGGAATTAAAAAAATTTTTTTTCCAATATTTATTAGATAACTTCTTCATTTACATTTCAAGTGTTATCCAGAAAGTTCCCTATACCCTCCCCCCTCCCGGCCCTGCTCCCCTACCCTCCCACTCCCACATCTTGGCCCTGGTGTTCCCCTGTACTGGGGCATATAAAGTCTGCATGACCAAGGGGCCTCTCTTTCCAATGATGGCCAACTAGGNCCACAGACATTGGGTCCATCCTTTGGATTCAGCTTCACACATGATCTCTGTAACTCCTTCAATGTGTGCTTTGTGCTTAATTCTAGGAAGGGGTGACGTGTCCACATTTTGATCTTCCTTCTTCTTGAGTTTCATGTGTTTAGTAAATTGTATCTTGGGTAGTCTAGGTTAACTAACATTTTTTTACTCTTAGGAATATTTATACAATATTTATACAATGTATATTGCTTTATACAATGTATATTGCTCATGTCCATCCCCCCTTACTCACCTCTAACTCCCCTCTGTGCCCTCACCCCACCTTCTTTCCAGCTTCATGTCCTCTTTTTATTTCTAATACTTTTATATTAGCACCCCTCAGTCCAGTTAGTACTGCCCACATACACATGGATGACTGTCTATTAGGACATGAGCAATGTGGCCACATCCCTGAAGGAAAGTGATCGATCCTTCCGTTCTCAACAGCCATCCAATGCCCACGGCTCCTTAGATAGGGCTGGTCCAGTCACTGTACAAGCTGGGATTTTGGCTGGCTTGATCTTGTGTAGGTCATGTGCAGGTAGTCACAGCTGCTGTGAGTTGATGCATGTGACAGGCACGCCATGCCCAGAAGAAAGCATCTCACAGCTTCAGATCACACATTCAGATAGTTCTTCAGGGGGTTTTCTTTTCTTTTCTTTTGGTCTGCTTCACTCTCAATATAAGAATTAACTCTTTATTGCCAAGTCCCCATAAGTATGTTGGTAAGTTTTATGGTGTAATCTGTTTAATTCTTGGCTTTCCTCACTGTTTGCTTTCTGTGGTTGCTAAGTGACCGCTCATCTCTGCCTTCCTTGGTTTCTAAGCTGTCTTAGCATCCCCCACTTGCTGCTGCTGTTGCTGTTGTGCACTTGGATCTTTCCAGGATCCTTGACTGCTACATTGATAGAGTTTCACAGAGTGGGGTTTGACCTACAAATCTTAAGCAGTATTTATAATAGTTGAGAAATTATTATTTCCGTCATCTGTATCATTCAATGATTCATGGAGAATCTCAGAAGAACATCTATTAGCCCTGATAGTAGAAGCAGGAGAAAAAGGACAGTGCAGAATAACTACTGAAAAAAAGTCAATGGATTTGATGTAAGAAACACTGTGTCTACAGCCTCATTTGTCTAAGTATGTGTTAGATTCTTTCAGATTGCTCTAAGCCTAGGGCATATGCATTGAGTAGGTAGTGATTTAAAAGCAAGGCATAGCTTCTATATATTTAGTAGTTTTCTATGGAAAAAGAGGACACTTTTGACCCAGAGAAAGGAAGACTTCTTAAGAGAAGAGATTCTTATTTCTCAGACAATGTTTTCTCAAGTGGTGCTTTGCTTAGAACTATGTTTTCCTACACTGAGAGCAGACAGATACTATATGCCCTTGTAAGACAGTTTTGCTTTATCTTTCAGGCTGGCCTTGAATTCATTATGTAACCAGATTAGCCTTGAACTGAGACATTCTTCCTCTGCCACTTGATCTCTGGGATTATAGGTATGCACTCTATTATTTCTGTTGATAGAAAGATCAGCAAGAAAGTAGAGAGATCACAGTATCTGAAGACTTGGGGGAATCCTAGAACATCACTGAGAAGAGAAATGGGATACTGGTGTTAGAATAGTAAACATCAGCATGGAGATCACAGGCAAAGTTTAGAGTAGACAGGAGTGGCCAAGGAAGCTCCTGACTGGTGTGACTTACATGAAGCACTGTAGGCAAGCTGTTGACTGTGGACTATGACTGGTAGGTTTTATGTGGCCTTCATACTGTTTATATTTCTTTAAAGGGGCTTTACTGGGGGCTGGTGAGATGGCTCAGTGGGTAAGAGCACCCGACTGCTCTTCCTAAGGTGATAAGTTCAAATCCCAGCATCCACATGGTGGCTCACAACCATCTGTAACGAGATCTGGCGCCCTCTTCTGGAGTGTCTGAAGACAGCTACAGTATACTTACATATAATAAATAAAATAAATCTAAAAAAAAAAGGGGGCTTTACTGTATAAATTCATTCACAAGTCCATACTTCTAGCATCTCTTCTGAATCAGGCAATCTGTCAGCATTGACTTTACGTACCCTGTTCATCAATGGCTGGTGCTGAGGCGGCAGGATGTGGCTTCTGTGGTCCATGGTCCCGTCTGCTCTTCCTGCCTTCTGTCTGCCTTGATTCTCTCATTTGCATGTACCTGCTTTCGATAGAACAAAAAAGTAATGGTGCCTGGAATGGTGATATGTGCCTATAATCTCAACACTTGGAAAACAGAGGCAGGAGAATGCGATTGAAGCCAGACAGTTACATAGAGACATCCTGTCTCGGGGGAAAATATACCAATGCCTGGCAAACATGGAGGTGGAAGCTCACGGTCAGCTATTAGATGGAACACAGGGTTCCCAAGGAAGAAGGAGCTAGAGAAAGTACCCAAGGAGCTGAAGGGGTCTTCAACCCTATAGGTGGAAGAATAACATGAACTAACTAGTACCCCCTGGGCTCGTGTCTCTAGCTGAATATATAGAAGAGGATGGCCTAGTTGGCCATCAGTGGGAAGAGAGGCCCCTTGGTCATGCAGACTTTATATGCCCCAATACAGGGGAACGCCGGGGCCAGGGGGTGGGAGCGGATGGGTGGGGGAGCAGGGCCGGGAATGGGGAGGGTATAGGGAACTTTCTGGATAACACTTGAAATGTAAATGAAGAAAATATCTAAAAAAAACCAAAAAACAAAAAACAAAAACACCAATGGAGTGGTATGACCATGCCCCCATTCCTATTCATATATATGACTCATTCATTTATTTATTAGTGTATGTGAATGGGCCTGCCTTGTGTGTCTCTGTCAAGGTTGATATCAAATGTCTCTCTCAATTGTTGTCTACCTTATTTTTTGAGATAGGATCTCTCACTGACTGGTAGAACCCACAGTGTGGCTAGATTGGCCAGCTGGTCAGTGAGCTCCAGTGACCTGTAGGCCTACTTGCCCTCTGCATTAGGATGACATATGCATATTGTTATACTGGCCTTTTATGTAGATCCCAGGGATATGATGCTTGCTTAGCAACTGCTGTATTGTCTGAGACATCTTCCCTGTCCTCGTAGTGGTTATTAAACATAACAGGAGGTGTGTTGATGAACACGTAGTCAGCATGGGAGTGGAACTCCCTGAAATCAGATATATCTCTCTGGAGAAGTTTCAACATTTATGCTATCCCACTGGGGACCAGCAAAAATAGCTCTGGTACTATCCTTCTGAAGGACATGCTATTTCTTTAGACATGTTACTATTGACAATGTGTTGGTTGAACATGGGATCAGCATGAGGGTGGCACTCTTGCTTGGTAATATGTTTATTATTTTGTCTTGAGAAAAACCTGGGACAGAAAAAAAAAACCCTAATATTTCTAGGATAAACATAGTGTTGAAAATTTCTGGAGATCACTACACTGCTGCTTGCAGGATCATTTTAGATATTTTAAAACCTGTGCAGAAACAACTTGCTGTGTTCACAGAGTATATGGGCCTCAGTTACATAAACTGAGCCTGAACAGGAAAGAATCTTGGCTTTGATATTTCTAAACAAGCTAATTTTCATGATCAAAAAAGGCTAGATAGTTTTGAGAGATGAGTAAAAGAGGGGGAGGGAGGGAGGGAGGGATGGAGAGAGAAAGAGAGAGAGAAGAGAAGAGAGAGACAGAGACAGAGAGACAGAGAGACGGAGACACTGGGAAATTGAGCCCTGGTGAGGAGTCTAGTTTATTTTTTTTTTATCTCTTTGGGAGACGAACTCTTATAGGGTTGATGGCAGTGTTGGAAAAGTGAAAGGCAGGAAGCTTATGGATAAAAACAAAATTCCGAGGAAGTTTGAGGTACTTAAAAGCAACCTAAAAATAGATGTCTTGAGGACTAAGAACGAAGTCCAGTGTCGAAGGCTCGCCGTGGACAAGGCTGATGGACAAGATAGAAGTAGACAGGCGCGAGAGCCACAGTGGGCGTGGCTTGCGGTGGCCACCGGAAGTACTCCAAACCTTCGGGGCTCTGTGTAAAGACTAAGGAAGCAGCTTTCAGTTTTAGAGCCAGAGCCTGTAGCCCAGATTAGCTTACAGCTTGAGCTCTGTCTACCTCAGAACCGCCAGTGCTATGATCACAGAGGCCTGCAGCCAGGAAAAGCTAGGAAGTTTTGTTCTCAACAGGGTCTCATGTGCCCCAGGAAGTTCAAGAGTGACCTTGAATTTCTTCTAATTCTCCTTCCCCCACTTGTTCCTTCCCCACCCCCCTTCTTCGTATCACTCCCCCCTTTTGTTTGAGATAAGGTCTTATATAACTTCTTTAAATCTCAATTTCTCCGTGCAGCTGAGGTCAGCCTTGAACTCATAATCCTCTTGTACACGCGTCCCAAATACTGACATCATAGGAGTGTTTCAATACATCTGGATAAGCTACTCTTTAAACTTTTATAAATGATATTGATTTATTTGGTGTGTGTGTGTATGTGTACACTGGTATGTGTCTGCCACTGTACCTCCTTGAGTAGAGATCACAGGACAACTTTGGGGATGCAGTTCTGTCCTTCTACCAACATGTGGGTTCCAGGAATAGAACTCCTGTCAGTTACCGGCACACACTCCAGCCCCCAAATAAATAAAAATGTAGAAGCATCAAAAGGAAGCCGGGTTGGGGTACAGGCAGATGCTGAGTGCTGTTCTGTATGTGTTGAGATTAGAAATGCACAGTTCTGTTTACGTGTACACACACACACACACACACACACACACACACACACACACACGCACGCACGCACGCACGCACGCACGCACGCACACACACACACACACACCCCTACCTGCCTCAAGTTACACAGCTCCTGTTTTCTGTTGACTTCTTTGAATTTTTTCACATTTGTTCTTTCCTACTTTTTTTTTTTGTCTTCTACTAGCATATGTTAAAGGATAAATGTGGGCATACTAAGCTTTTAATGTATTCACCTGAACATCCAGCATCCCTCAAATTGGGACTCACTAAAGGGAAAGAGCTTTGGGCTCCACTAGGGGTGGAGAGTGGGCAGAGGAGAAGTTCTCAGAAGCAAGACAAGGCAAGCATATTCCATTGGCCCAGCTGGAAAGTCCCTAACTAGGGCTTACTTACTGACCTTACATCCAGCATCCCCAAGCACATTGCCAGGCCCACGTGAGCCCTTTAAACTTAGTGCTTAAGGCTCCAGCCCTGGGGTGGGGTGGGGGAGCTGTCAGATCTCTCCTCCCCAACCCAGTCTGAGTCCTTCCCTTTCTACTGTCTGTGTCCTTCCTCTTCACCTTCATCTCCATGTCATACTGGTTTGTGTTTGGCCATTCCTCAGGCATTTAAAATCTCCTTCCCTCCCATACTCCCTCCCCCTACTTCTCTCTAAGATTGAAAACAATGATCAGCTGTCACACACAGTCCCTCTCATTCTCCCTTGCCCCAGCATGGTTGTGGGGACATGGTAGGTGCCCCGACAGTGCTGATTGGCCTGAAACATTAAGGTACACTTCCCGTTTCCATTAACTTTATCTCTGCCCCAGAGAAGGAGGCTGGTAGGTAAAAGCACTTGAGATTACACATGGAACGTGGAAGAATAAATAGGAAACGGGAGGTTTTAAGGAGCCTTTATGATATGGTCTTCAATGTTTTAATTGTCTCTTATATCTGTTTATTTGAAGTTTGCTAAGTGTTCATATTTTAAATATCATGATACTTTGATTTATATTTAATTACCCAAAGGCAAAGAGGCACTAAACTGTAGAAGTATTATTTATATAAATTTTTTTACAGCAAGCTTTTTTGTTTCTTTTAATACGAAAAGCTATTTATTTTCATATGGCTCCATAGAAGTCATGGTTTCATCTCCTCTTCCTCTTCCTCCTTGTCTTCCTCCCCCTCTTTTTCTTTTTCTTTTCTTTTTTAAATTTTGAGACAGAGTCTAAGTAGCCAGGCTTAGACTTAACTGCTCAGGAAATCTCTCTGTAGCCCAAGCTGGCTTTGAACTTGTGGTAACCTTACTGTCTCAGCAGGTGTGCTGAGATAACAGGCACAGGTTGCCACAGCAGGACAGGACTCAGTAGGATGGCACCTGGCTTACAGCCCAAAAAGACTTTGGATAGGAAAAAAACAAAACAAAACAAACTCATGTATTTAAAAGGACAGGGTAAGTCAAATCTCTAGACTGAATTTGTTAGAATACACAGGAATAGATTTACTTATAACGACATCCTTCAACTGAATAAACTTGATGTTAAAAAATGACCAAGAGCCGGGCGTGGTGGCACACGCCTTTAATCCCAGCACTCGGGAGGCAGAGGCAGGTGGATTTCTGAGTTCGAGGCCAGCCTGGTCTACAAAGTGAGTTCCAGGACAGCCAGGGCTTTACAGAGAAACCCTGTCTCGAAAAATACAAAAAAAAAAAAAAAAAAAAAAAAAAAAAGACCAAGATATATAGTAAAGGTGAATCAAACCCTTGAATTGTGATTCATTCTGGCTTTTTCCAAGTGACAGGGTCCATGTTTGTTTATCTTGCAGAATTAGAGAACTCTGTCAACTTTGGGTGGATTTGAGTCAACAGAAACTGCTCTAGGCAAGGGCACACAGTCTTCTCAGTGACGCAGCAACGTCTTGTTTCTTTTAGGACTTTTTTTTTTCTTTAAGTAACTAAGTGACTCATTTGTCAGAACATATTTTCTGGTACAGGTAAGTCTGAGCTTAACATGAAATATTCTGAATATTTCTTCTTCTCCTCTCAAGATGAGTATTTCAAAAATAGCAGCTCCTTCCTGGAAGGTGTAATTGCCTTTCGCCAGGAATGTTACAAGTGACTGTCCTCTTGTGGAATGTATTTCAAAGAAGCTAGAATTTGCTGTTTTTTTTTTTTTTTTCCTTTATTCAAACCCTACCAATACGTTAGGGCTCAGTTCAAGAATTGTTTCTTTTAAACAACTTAGTTTTATTTTTAGACATAATTAATCACTCATTTCACCAGTTTGAGGAGAGCAATATTTCTTCTAATATGGGCTATTGCCCAGGTAAACCTGGAACTCCTGATGGAGTAGAGATTAGTTTTGAACTGGGATTGCAGCATGAACCACCATGCCTGGGTTTCCTTTTGCATCTTAACTTTGCAAGCTGTAAGTGGTGTATGAGTGGGTATATTTATTATTTTTAACTATTTTTCTATTTTTAACTATTTTTAAAGTTGATCAGTATAATAATACATTGCTATGCTTAGAAAATATCATGGAAGGCTTACAATGAAAACCAATACTGCTCACATTTCTTTACTAAACTCATGCTTCCCAGAGGGAATAACACTTCATTTCCAATTATTTTTGTTTGATATTCTCTTTTAGGTTACCTACATCTCACTATCTATAGTATATTTAATTCTTATTAAGTTTTAGATATTTTCTATAAATGTCTATGTATGGAACATGACTGCTAGAAAACATAAAGATTTGATTTCCAGGTCTGTCTTGTGTATGTTCTATGACCTCAACCTGAGACCTGATAATCTTCTAAACCGTATCTACCACCTTTATCTCTCGCTTGAATAGCTTTTATTTCTCAAAGATTATATCCTGTTCCTGGAACAAAGATCTTCTTGGACTCCTTAGGAGCTTGGTACTCCGGCTGCAAACTGATTGACGTTCCCCAAGGCTGTCACTGGGACATTGTTCTATATCTTGAATCTTCTCCCTTCTGGGTTTTCTCTTCCAGGTTTTGGGCGAGTACTTTCAGAAACTTTGTAAGAATGATGGAGGGAAAGAAATGCTCTCCTGGATTTATACTCCTCTTCTAGTTTTAATGAAGAAAGCTCTGGGTTGAAAATCATTTTCCCTCTGAAGCCTGACAGCACTGCTCTGTCTCCTGCGGGGCTCCGTCTCTGAGATCTGCACAGGGGCGGTTCTCATTCCTGTGGAGATGGAAATCTCTATAAGATTTTAAAATCCTCCCTTTATCCTTGGGGCTTGGAAATTTCCTAATGATATGTTTTAGGTGAGGATACTTTTAGTTCGTCCACTGGGTCCTCGAGGGACCCCTTCCATCCAGAAGACTTTGATTCTCAATCGTTTGAGATGCAATTCACAGACCTTCCAATTTGTGCGTTTGAAGTGCATAATTAAAACCAAGGGAACACATCACAGAGCCACCACCACTCTGGCATTTTATTAGCCATGCCCTGGTCATCTTTCCCACGTTGATGGGTTCTAGGGACTGGTCCCAGGGCCTCAAGCATCCTAGGCCAATGCTTTACCACTGTTCCCTTACCTCCTGCTCCTTTCAAAGGTTGAGAAGATGAAGGTCTTGCTCAGTTGCCTACGCTAGCTTCAAATGCAGGCCTTCCTAACCTAGCCTCTTGAGAAGCTGGGATTCTGGGCATGTGCTGCCATGCCTGGTCCTGCACTTCTATTTGCAGTTGTCTATTTCCTTCTGTGGACATAGCATATTGTGCTTGGTGGAATTAAGTTGTTTCTAATTCATTGCTCTTATGAATAATACTGCTATGAATTGCTTTTTTATTTCCTCCTTCCCACTTCCTCCTATTCCCTCTCTTGTCTCTCTTCTCCTCTCCCCTACCTCCTCTCCTCTTTTCCCCCCTCCTTCTCTCTCCCTCCTCCTCTTTTCTCTTACAATTGTGGAGGCTTAAACTAGGAATTTAAGCCCACTGGACAAATACCCTAGTACCGAGAGCATCATTTCCAGCTCAGTGTGAACACGCACCCCCTCTCACCCACACACCCACACACACATGTTAGTGTGCATTTCTCTTGGGTATACGCCTACAAACAGGACTGCTCAATCACATAGCTGATGCTTATAGGATAACTATTCATTTAATGACATTTTTCTAGTTGTTCCTTCTCAGAAGAGCCTACTCCTACTTTAGATTATAATGTATGCCTGAACTGAAGAAAATGGATTCCTTTCATTCATTATCATTGCTGCATCTGCTTCCTGCCTCCCAGAGGTCTACGAGAAATCTTTTATTCACTGGTATTACTCCCTATCTCTTCTCTTTCTTCGTCTGAGCTTAAATCTGTAGACTTATCTAGAAAAAAAAATTATCACCAATTATCACATTGATTTAAACCAACAAACATTTATTAAATGATTATTCAGTTGCTTTACCAGGGTCTGTGTGTTGTCTGTCTGCCTCCTTTTATGTGCTAGCCAGGAGATGCTTAATAAAAACCTGAACTGTTAGGGGAGGGGCGGAGCTCAGAGGCAGGGTATGCGCTTAGTGTATGCCAAGTCGTAGACTTGACGCTCAGTTCTAAATAAATAAATAAATAAATAAATAAATAAATAAATAAATAAGGTGTAGAAATCGAAAACAGTGGGAAATTAACACAACGGAGAAACTACCATTATAATCATATGTGTGTGGTTAACATTGAAGACCTTATTGCTTTTAGTCAGATGTGGTGTTTGACGTCTGTCTTCCCAGTATTTAGGAGGCTGACATGGGAAGATTGCTGGGGGATCAAGGCCAGCTCACACATAGTGAGCCATCAAGAATAATAGAATATAGCAAGAGCCTGACTTAAACAAAGGCCCCCACATACCACAAAAACATTAAAGAAATTATAACTTTAATTTAGATCCTTCTTTGTACTTGGAAGACCAGATGAAAACTTTGTAAGCACCTTGTGGGAAAAGTGTATTCTGGTTTGGAAATAAAATGTGCACCCCAAAGCCTAGGTGTCCGTAGAGGGTCTTGGTTCCCACTATTGAGAGGTTTGATCGGGTCACAGTGATACTGACTCATCAGAGGATTAATTTTCTATTGATAAACCCAGAGCCAAATGGGCTGTTAGGAGGAGGAGCCTCACAGAGAGTGTGCCTTTCTAGAGAAAAATCTCAACTGCTCAGCCTGCCTCTGTCTCTCTGCTTCCTGGCTTCTACAGGGTAGGCAGCTGTACCTCCTACACCTTCTCTGCCATGATTCTTTGCCTAACCAATAAGCTCAGGAACAGTCCACCATGAACACAAACTTCTGCTACCATGAGCTAAAATAAATGCTTCATCCTTAAGTTGGCCATCTCAGCTCAATTGTCACAGAGGTAATGAGTGGACTAACTCACTGGAGATTAAACCCAATGTCCTTCAGCATTCTAACACCATGCCTGATAAACAAACAAACAAACACATTAATAAATATACTTATTACTTATTATTTGGCAATTTATGCATGTATTTAGTGTACGTTGATCACATTCATCTCATTAGGTTCTTATGACCCATCCACTGAACCCCTTCTGTTTCTTAATGGAATCCTGCCTCTCCCCTCTCTCTTTCTCCATCTCCCTCCCTCACTGTCTCTCTTTTTGACCCATTGAGTTGAATTATATTAGCATGTCTCAGGGGTTACTTACAGGATCATGGGTAACAACCCAGTGGCTTCACTACCAATGAACATCATTCACCCAACTCCTAAGTGATAGGTGCCAGCGAATAGCACTGCAGGAAGGAATGGGGCATCACACACTCCTCCCTTAACCATAGTGGGATGCTGGCATATGAAATCGTGAACAGGCAACCACAATTGCTAGGATTTCATGGCTGTAATGGTCATTTCATGTTCAGAAGCCTTTTTATTTGCATAGAGTTTGCTACTAGTTCAACCACGGCCAAAGGCAAACCATTCATTGACTGCTAGGACATATGAAATAAGTCCATAGGCAAACAAATCATGTAAAATAATACCCATGCTTATGCAGAGAAGTACACAGATCTGTCATGTACTTGTGTTCACTATCATGTCCTTCCTTAGGTATAGTGACAGTCAAGTGATATTTCATACTGTTTGCCATGAAGGGAAGAAATTATATTGCCCTTGGGTTTGCCCAGTGAGTCTTTTCTATTTCATGGCTAGCGCTACCAGACAGGAGCATTGATCAGTAAGCTACAAGGATAGAGTCCTTCCTTGAGTTGATAGGGCTGGGTTTCTTCATGGCTGCGTGCTCAGCACTTACTCAATACACGACTAGGTTGGGTGTGTCTCTGAGGGTTTTTCATATTGAATGGTTAAATGAGGCTGACTCATGTAGGGTTTCTTCGTCTCCCAAGGCTGAGCTCATTTTCTTTAAGGAAACTACATGTTTCTATTAGTTTCCTCATCAACAAACAGAGATATTAGAGAAACTTGATCACTGAGGACTAAGTAAGCAAGCAGGAAAAGTTCTCCATATAGATGGATTGTTAAGACTACTGTACTCTTGGGTGGCTAACACACACACACACACACACACACACACACACACACACACACACACACACACACTGACACACATATAGTTCTGGTGTGGGGCTTCATTCCTTTGCCAGCCTTAATAGCCATCATTGCATTCTGGACTCTATGTGATTTAAATTGATAATGAGTTCCAGGCTTAAAATGACACGCTATGAAATGACTCATTGTGCATGGGCCTATTTCTATCATCTGAGTGGGCTTCTTTTAATTAGGGGATTGGGGAAAGCTGAGGGTATAGACTTGTTGGTCTAACTCTTCAAGAGTAGTCCTTGCCTTGGTGGGCTTTGAGTTGAGTTGTACACAGGCTTAGTTGTAGCTTTCCTGAGTGAATCTTGTTTCCTTTATTTCCTACAGGGTGCCGGTTTGTTGTAGTTGGTGATTATTGTTTAAGTAATCTTACACTGTAAACTATAGTAACATCCCAGGAGGACTCGCCTGAGCCAGAATTTCCTCATACGTGAGTTCATGTAGAAAGTTTGGATGGGAATAGACCTTGGGGGTGTGAGAGCCCCAGCCTCAGTGCTCCTTGGGACAGAGTTTCCCGGCAATCTGACTCCTCTGCTCGATTTCTCCCACAGTTTTTTAATTACCACTGTCTTTTGTTTTGTTTTGTTTTGTTTTCTTCAAATTGCTCTTGTGTGGCCCTTAACTGTATTGAAACCTCAAGAAATAAAGGTGCTTTGTAGATCTATGGATGATGCTCTGCCTGCAACCTGAGAGCAGGCCATTTGTACTTCCCAAACCTGTATTGGCTTTTGCTTATTTTTTTTTTGTATGTGTAGGTATGTCTATGCACGAGCAAGAAGTGTTACTATGTATATGCATGTGGATGCCTATGCATGTGCAAGAAGTGTTACTATGTATATCCATGCATGTGGAGGCGGTGGGATGCTGGTGTCTTTCTCAGGCCTAGTCACCTTTTTGTTGTTGTTTGTTTGTTGAGGCAAAGTCTCTCACTGAACCTGAAGCTCAAGCATTCAGCTAATCTGGCAGTTATGAGCCCTAATATTCCTGTCTCTGCTTCCCCAGAACTGCAATTGCCAGGTACACCTGACTAGATCTCATTTATATGTGAGTGCTAGGCATCAGATTCAGGCCTTCATGCTTGCTTGGCAAGCCGTTAGTGGCTGAATCATTTCTCCAATCTCTCTCTCTGTATCTGTCTCTGTCTCTCTCTCTGTCTCTCTGTCTCCCTCTCTCTGTCTGTCTGCCTCTCTCTGTATGTGCAGACTAGAAGTCAACATCAGTGACTACTTCTTCAATTACTTCTTCCTCAATTACTCTCTATCTTATTTTCCAAGACAGGATCACTTCTTCATTCTGGAGCCCACTTGCCTGCCAGAATGGGTGGCCAATGTGTTCCGGAGATCCTCCTGTGTCTCTGTTCAGTGAGAACCACCATAACTTGGGGTCCTGACACATGCTGCAACTGTGACTTTTTACCTAAATGTTGGAGATCCAAACTCGGGTCCTCATGCTTTTCACAGCAGACACTACCAACCAATCATTATCTAGCCAGACTTTATGGTTTGACATTGGAGAATGATCCCCACTCTAGGCTAAATTCTTAGACACCTACACATGGCGTGTAATAACCACTGAATTTTAGTGGGGTTGTGAGAGAGTAAAATGATTGATCTTATGAACTAACTAGGAAAAAATTAGCAGGATGCTGTAAATACATACTTGTTCCTGGAGAAGCTTAAGGATTTGGACAAATTGAGCTCTGCAATTTCTCACACATACCTCTCACCGAAGCTCACAGCTACTGAGGTAACGCACTTGAATTCTTTGGAGAACGTGTTGATAGTCCATATCATATCACTGTAATTTGTGTGCTTGGCAGGCAGGCATTTTTTTAAAGAAAAAAAATTAATATTTGCTTGATTTCCAGATAAGAATACTACAAAAGAATATTGCAAAACCTTGAAGGCTTGGCAGGCTTTCCCATGTGGGTGGAAAAATGTCGTTCTGAAGCCAAGCTGGAATTGCTCATGAAATATAACATTAAAAAAAATACACTAAAAATAAAGAACATTGATGCTGGGGAATAGACACAGTTGTAAATATATAAAATAACAGAGCTTATGGGCTTTATCAGTATGAGCCGTACAGACACAAAGACATAACCATGTTATGAAAACGGCAGCTCTCTGATATTAGAGATAATTGGGAACTCTTTGTTAAGCTGATTTCTGCCTTTATCGGATTCTCACTCTGTCTAGGATCTGGCTTTGGTGTTGATGTGCTTCGATCTTGCTCCAGCCTACATTCTACCTCAACCTTTTTCCTGTGGCCTCACATAAACAGCTCAGATCACCTCTGAGTTGGAAAGTTGTTTAAAGCTGGAAGATTCGAGCTGGTGGTGGTGGCTCACTGCTATAATCCTGCTGCTGCAGGGTCCAGGCTGAAGGATCAAAAGTTTGAGGCCAGTGTTGACTAGATAGTGAGTTAGAGGCCAGTCTGGGCTATGTGTAATCCTGTCTAAAGAAAAAAAAAAAAAAGGACAAAGTTAACCATGTAAGCAACTTGCTAAATGGGACATTCGGTATGTTTTATTTTTGTTATGCTCCTAAGAATTTAAGAATGGAGACATCTCAGCTGGACAGTGGTAGCACATGCCTTTAATCCCAGCACTCTGGAGGCAGAGATGGGTGGATCCCTGTGAGTTGGAGGCCAGCCTGGTTGAGTTAAAAGAATGGGGACATCTCAATTCCAGGACTGTGATTTCTCCCCACTTCAGTCTTTCCATTTGAACCCCTGCCCTGGTTAGATTTCTGTATCTCAGCTTTTCCTTACACATAATCTTGTATAAAATCTCCAGTATTCTATTATCTTCCACTCTATGTTACATCAGGAGTACATGGCACAAAGAGTATTTGAAAGCTTACCAAAAGTTAACTGGTTGAATAAAAGTCTTGCCATTTTCCATTGGGGTTTTATTGCTAACTTCCTTTTTTTTAGTTCAGGGCATGCAGGCTAAAATGTGTCCCGAAAGCATCACCCCGTGAACGTTACCAGTCCCTGGTGCCCATCTGGTTTTCCTACAGAATCCTGATATCCAGTGGCTGTGGATTGAAGGATTTTCTATGAAGGAAAGGTGACTAACGTCACTCGCCATGTTTACCTTCTCTTATCCATCTATGTGTGTGAATGGTGTTTCCCTGAAATGCAGGTAACTATTTCTCGAAAAATAGGAGAGGGGAAAGGGATGATGTCATGGGACAGGTTGGAGATTACTCCAAACAAAGGGTATACTGTAGCTTGGGAGAAGTGGGAGAACAGATGAGTGGTTGTTAATGAGTAATCAGCCCAGAGCTCACCAAGTCCTTCCGATATCCCCAAGTGAAGGAACTTGTGTGAGAATCAATGCCATAGCATATCGCCTGAGGAGGAAGTTATGATCTTATTAGGCAATCATGTGTATTTTGCATATTACATGGAAGCAGTATGTTTCGTGGAACTGTTGGAAGGGCAGGCAGAATCTGAAGGAGGGAGATGCCAGTAGAGACACAGTTGAGCAAGAGCAAGTTGAGAAAGGTGTCAGATGAACAGTAAAGACTTTTAGGTGGTCCTGTGAGACTTCTGGTTGGATATCCCAGGCGGGTTGAGGTTAGTTGAGAGAATGAGCTTTGATGTGTAGGGGGTATTTATGGGAAAGGGCTGTGGAGTCTCAGATGATTGAAGACAGATGATTTTTAAGTTTGATATAAAGGGATGTGATAGTGGGTTCCTAACAAAGTGCACTCTGGGAAGCTTGACCTGTCAGCAGGGCACAGGGTGGAACAGCACAGGGTGAGTGGCACTGGGCGTTCAGGAAGATAGCAAACTTCCTCAAAGCATCCTTATAAAAATGATTTATTGGGCTGAGATTCAGGTAGTATGAAGTCAGCAATTTGAAAGTCAACAGGCTAGTGGCATTTAGCACACTCACAACCTTACCCAGCCTTCTCTGCAGTGTATTCCAATGCACACCGCTGTCCCAATGTAAGACCCCATCCTACTGAAGTGAGTTTCTCCCATAGTCTTTGCAGCCTCTGGCCACCATCAGTATGCATTCTGCCTCTGTGTTATGGTCATTTCATATAGGTGGGGTCATATAATCTGTAATTTTCGTGTTTGTTTTTTTTTTCAGTGTAGTATGTATCAGAACTTCCTTATATTTTGTGGCTAAAAATGTCTTGGAGATCTATTTTTAAAAGAGTTTAAAACATTTTTTTCCATTTAGTTTTTTTTTTTACTCTGTATATATATATGTGTGTGTGTGTGTGTGTGTGTGTGTGTGTGTGTATGTGTGTGTGTGTACATGCATGCAGCTATGTATATCTATGGCACATCTATGGAAGTAAAAGAGCAACTTTCAGGAGTTGGTTATCTCTTTCCATCACATGGTCAGAGGGACTGAGGTCCTCTGGCAAGTACCTTGCCAACTGGGCTATTTCAGCTGCCTTGAAGATCTATTTTTTGACCAATATGGTGGTAGATGGATGAACTGGTTTATTTAAACTATATTTTATCTAGGGGGTGATTGTTAAATTTTATAGTTCCATTTTGAATATATATATATATATATATATGGCTGCTCACATTAAAAAGAGATCAGAGAATATAGCTCTATAGCTCAGTGATAAAATGCTCGCCCAGCATTCACAAGTCCTTAATTACATGTATACCACACACAGTAGAATAGTCAAAGTGATAAATTTTAGGGCTTACAATCTAAAATTCAGAATAAGAATAAAATTTACCAGTAGTCATATCTGACAAAGATCTCAAAATTCAGAAAAGGAATGATAATTAATGTCTTTTTAAAAATTTGGATTTTTTTTCCTAAAGTTAAGAAAGAGGTCATGTAGCCTGGGCTGACCTCTAAGTTTGTGTGTTGCTGAGGCTGTCGTAGCACTCCTGTCTCTGTGTCATTCCATACAGGTGTGGGCCATCATGAGGGAAGAGCTCTCCTATAGAAGATTTGTTGCTTGTTCCTTAAGTTTAAAGTGATGGAGGCCAACTGGAAAACAGCCCCGGTGTGGAAAGTGAATATTTCACAGAATGCCAGATATAAATTTTATCTTGGCAAAGTATAATTTGCTGTACTTATAATGGGACAAAGTCAAAGGCTGGAGGCAGGGGATTTGGAAGACAAATGAAGTCAAGAAGTGTCACTCAGGGGTTTCATAGGTGGTGTGACAGTAAGAAACTATGGAAATGAGACACTCATCAAAATCTGGTTTTGGTCAGTGTTTCTTCACAGTAGCGGTGAGACAAACTCACGCACCAGTTTTACACACGTATATATTGCTCGGTTAAAATAGAGATATATAGACAGGAAAGTACACTTATTTGTTTCTGCAGCCCTGTAGATGCATAATTACGGGGCCTCATGCTAGCAGGCAAGCGCTCCACTGTTGAGCTCCTCAAGGAGGAAAGCCACTTCTGCCTCCTGTAAAACAGCAGCATGTAACTAATCAACAACCTAGTCATTTCCACCACAGCAGGAGACCTTGTCATCAGATAATCCTTCCAGTGAAAAGCTTTCTTTTGTTTCCTTTTGAAACAAGGTCTTGTTTTCTGTCTCAAACTCAAGATCCTCCTTCTCTCCGTGTGTTGGGGCTCCAGGCATGTGCTACCATGCCTAGCTTTGCATTACAATTTATCAGTGCCATCCTGTTTCTTCTACCTGGTCAAATCTCATCATGATCAGAACATTAGGGCAATCCAAATACAAGGCAGTCTACCAAACTCAGGACCAGCACTCTTCAAAGGTCACAAAAAATAAGGGAAGACTGACAAATTGTCTCAGCCTAGGGTGTCCAGGCAGACAGCATGTCTGAAATGTGATGTGCCATTCTTAGATGCAACCTAGGGACAAGAAAAGGGACTTAGTTGAAAAGCTGGTGAAATCTGAACAAAATATGGGGATTAGTTAGAGCCATGAACCAACGGTGGATTCTTGGTTTTGACAAGTATGTGTTATCATTTGACTTGTTGATAATAGAGAAAACTGAGTAAGAACATACAGGGAATCCTCATATTATCTTTGAGACTGTTCCCCTGCCCCCCATTCATATAGAAAACTGTTGATACTGGCAAATCTTAGATTTGAAGAGGAAAATTGCTATGTCTTTGAGTAAATACATAGGTGTTTCTTGAATGATCTAGTCCTAACTTTTCTTCTCTAATCTTACCTCTGATAATCTCACATCTTTCCACACAGTACACATCCTTTACTAGATCACATAGAGTCATGTGCCATGTCTCACTCTTCTTTGAACATGTGACTCCTTTATTTGTGCCACTTCCTTGTTTTTTTTTTTTTTAACTTCCTATATATGATTATTACCTTTTGGAGTATGTCTACCCTTTTCTCAAGCCATGGCTCTGAAAGAATCCACTCTTTCATCTAAGAATCACTGAAATCCCCTTCTGTCTAGTGTGTCCACCCCTGTTCCCATCCAGTGTCTTCTCTACTTGGCAAAGGTACAGTGAGCTCCCAGAAGCACAAACTGTTCTTCAAGCTTTTCTCTGGGCTCTCTTTTTCTCAGGGTAAAATCCATTGGACTCTGCAGCCCCTTAGTTATAAGAGTTCAGTGGCACAGTTTCCCTAATCAACACATAGGCTTGTGCCATCTCATTTGGTGCATACCTACTAATCCATCAACACGTGCTGCCCCTATTCCCACCTCCATCATATGGTTTCTGGTCAAGATGGGAGGAGAGTGATAACTATCTTTTCATGGTTGATGTCAGTCTCCTTCATCAGCTGTGTGACCATTGGAAAGCTCTTTGGATTCCCTATGTCTGTTAGCTCATCAGCTGTGAGGAATTATAGGAAGTGAAGTGCTTGTATCATTACTTGGCAACGAAGTGGGTTAAGAATAGTGGTAGCTAGGCTATAATGTGTTCTGTGCCTTTGTAGACTAAGCATAAAGGTAATGAATGCATTATATTGATACCCCTTGGTTTCTAAAGTCTTACACAAATATTTGTTGAAAAACTGCCCTTTCCTTTGTTTGGAATGTGTTTGCACTCTTTACTCTTACTCCTTCCCTTGTAGCCAACAATGTGTGCTCCCTGCTTCAACCCCAGCTCCGGCTTTTAGTTCTACCAAAGGCCTTTCCTAGTCACGCCATCTCCACTGAAGCAGATCCATCTTCCTGCTGCCTGGTGCACACAGTTCCTGTGTTGTTAGAAGTCTCACTTACTAGACCATAAGATGGGCAAGAGCTGCTGGTTCAGAAGGAAGTTCTCAATGGTGTGGAGTCAACCACCGAGCACTGAATTGCTGTCTACAGAATCGTTGGACTGTTGTGGGGAGTTATTCATGAGTTCATGGTAATTCTCCTACCCAGGAAACCCATCTGAAGTCTCCCAAGAACAGTGAAAGGGTTAAGATTGCCTTGTGTTATACTACTGCAGTTGAAAGATGTAGAACTCACAGATAACAGGGTCTTGGGGCATAATAAAATGGAAATATGTTTGAAAACTGTTTTAGGTTGGAGAAGTTTAATAGCAGGTACTGTAAACACAGTGTGTGTGTGTTCAAATACTATTGCCCTGGAAACAGGTAGGATAAGCTTCTTAAGGGCTGTTTTCCTTTTGAGTATCTCAAGCTATTTTTTATGTTGTCGGTACACAGTAAATGGTTAGCCAATGCTGGGTGAATGACCACAAAAGCACAGCAGATGACTAGAGCAAGAAAGAGCTGCAGGGGCGCCTGGATAAACTCCAACACGATGAAGGAAAATTATTCTCAGAAGGTTTTAAAAAGTTAATATTCCTGAGGTATTATTTAAAAACCTAGCTGGTAGAGGTAAAGACTAGACATAATTTTTTAAATCCCAGACAGAACATCAGTGATAGAACAGTCTTCCAGGTCATCTTCCCAAACAGCAGTGGGACTTTTATGTCCAAAGGATTGATTCCATTTAGATTTTCTTATGCTCTGGGATGAACAGCTTATTTCAGATTACATTGTGCCATCTAATTTACCTATTTTCCAGCTGTGCCAAATTTCCAACCTCCTATGGAGACATGCAAGAATCATATAAGAATCATATGAGGATTGTCAAGAAGTGATTTCATGGCTGTATGTGTATGTGTGTGTCTTCATTTTTGGTTTTGCTCAACAGTAGAAAATTAGGCTCAAGAATTATCACCAAATAAGACCAAAATAATTTAGAACCATGTATTAGTCACTGTTCTATTGCTGTGAAGCGATACCGTGACCAAGGCAACTCCAATGAAAGAAAGCTTAATGGAGCCTTGCTTACAGTTTCAGGGGTTTGGTTCATTATCCTTATGGTGGGAGTGTAACAGAATGTAGGAAGGCACTGGAGCAGCTACTGAGAGTTACTTCCTGATCCATGGGCAGAGAGAGAGAGAGAGAGAGAGAGAGAGAGAGAGAGAGAGAGAGAGAGAGAGAGAGAGAACACATCTGGGTCTGGTATGAGCTTTTGAAATATTAAAGCCTGCCTTCAGTGACACACTTCCTCCAATAATGTCACACCTACTGGGACAAGACCACACCACCTAATCCTTCTCAAATTTCTTCTCAAATAGTGCCACTTTCTGACAACCAAGCATTCAAATGTATAAGACTATGGGGGCCATTCTTATTCAAGTCCCCTTAACTAATTTTTAAAAAAGATTTATTTATTTATTGTATGTAAGTACACTGTAGCTGTCTTCAGACACTCCAGAAGAGGGCATCAGATTTCGTTATGGATGGTTGTGAGCCACCATGTAGTTGCTGAGATTTGAACTCAGGACCTTCGGAAGAGCAGTCGGTGCTCTTAACCACTGAGCCATCTCGCCAGCCCCCACCCCCTAACCATTTTTAACATGCTACTTGTCTTAGTCAGAGTTTCTATTTCTGCACAAACATCATGACCAAGAAACAAATTGGAGAGGAAAGGGTTTATTCAGCTTACACTTCCATACAGCTGTTCATCACTAAAGGAAGTCAGGACTGGAACTCATGCAGGTCAGAAAGCAGGAGCTGATGCAGAGGCCATGGAGGGATGTTCTTTACTGGCTTGCTTCCTCTGGCTTGCTCAGCCTGCTCTCTTATAGAACCCAAGACTACCATCTCAGAGATGGCACCATCCACAAGGAGACCTCCCTCCTTGATCACTAATTGAGAAAATGCCTTACAGCTGGATCTCGTGGAGGCATTTCCCCAACTGAAGCTCCTTTCCCTATGAAAACTCCAGTTGTATCAAGTTGACACAAAACTAGCCAGTACACTACTTATAACATAGAAGATACAAATTTAGGAAACAACAACAGCAACAAACCCCAAATAAATCCATCCACACATTTTTAATACTGATTTATCAAAGAAAGATTGAGGCTAACCACACTCTTCTTAGTAACATGATCTTGTACCTTAAAACTAAGTCCCTTAGACAAAAGTCTATATTTGTGAAAACAACACCAAAAACAAAATAACTGAGAAACTAAAAAAATATTCAGTACAACGTGTAAATCTCATATGAAACAAATTTTGAACATTGAAACCTGAGTCCTTGTTTATCTACTGGAATCACAGAGGGCAAACCATTAGTTTACTGGAGTTCTGCTGACTTTAAAGCTTTCTGTGAGAACAGAAATGCTCATATCACATATGCTGGCCCAACATGGCGTTGTTCATCATTTGTGCAGTGACTATAGGATGGAAACTGGTCTGCATGAAGTGAGGAGCACTTGGGACACAATGACTCTCTTTTTGGTACAAGTGGGGACACCATAGCAAAGTTACAGAGAACTTTAAATGTGAGAGCGGTCTGATCACGAAAGATTACATTCCATAGCAATTGAAGAACACTTTCATGAGAAGAGACTGAGAACTTGAAATCTGTCCCTTTGCCCTAGCAACTGAAGAACACTTTCATGAGAAGAGACTGAGAACTTGAAGTCTGTCCCTTTGCCCAGCAGGATAACCAGGAGGCTGTACTGAGCTTAATTTTCTTTTGAATGCTTTAAAGGAGAATTTGGATCTATCTACCTGTGGAGCTTAAACCTGATTGACAAAGCCCTTGAGGTGTTCTCCTCAGCTGCAGAACAAGAAGAGTTAATTGGGCAAGATAATGGAGTCAATTTTGCTAATTCTTCAAGTATTATAGTTTCTTTTCTTTCCCTGTCAGATTAGGGGTAATTATAAAAGCCAGAAAAATCAGATTTCTATACTGGAGTCTTTCCAAGAGATTTAAGTACTGGTAAGGGGTGACTGGGCATCAGAAAGAAACCACAAGTCAGAGAGCCCTCACAGATTATTTAAAACAAAACAAAACAAAACAAAACCTTACACATTTCTTATTTAAAAGCAAAGACCTAAAAATCAACTTTTACATAGTATTTAAAATTTTACTTTTGAGCACATTGAATCATGAAACAGATTGCCAGTTGTCACTGTGGAATTTTGGCCACATGATAAACTATAAAGTCTGTTTATCTCTCATTTTTATGGCTATATGAACAAAGGGATTTGTTTTTGTGTCATTTATAACAGCAAAAAATTCAAATACACCCATCACCCATCAATAGGCACTTAATAAAATATATTTGTGTAATCAATTGATATAAGATGCCTACCATATGCTGTTCATTAATCTCATTAATTCATTCAAATAATTGTTTTGGGTGTCGATTACATGCAGGCAAGATGCTGGGGATGAAGGACTTAAAGAGAAGGGAGCAAGGGTGCTGTGTACATAATTCTGGTCACACGTTGGTAGAGTCAGGAGGATTGATTCAGCCACGCAGTTCAAGTCCAGCCTAGGCAAAATAGCTAGGCATGGGGGGAGGGGAGGAGAGCACAGATGAAGAGATTCTAAGGATGAAATGAATGACTGTCATGGTGCTAGAGTGTGGAAGAGGAAAGAAGAAAATAAGAAGATGATTTCAAATAGTTATGTTTCTAAGATGTAGAAGCAGGTAACATGATATGAGAGACTGATTTAGTCCAGGAAGACCTGAGATACAGCGTAAGTAGTAAGAGAACTGTGGACTGGTACTTTGGGGAAACAGGATATTTGAGTGCAGTGCACTGCATTCATAAATGCAGCAGCCCATGCAGCTGGCTTGCCTGCACGTTGGACTTGCTCAGGAAGTGGCCATGTAGGACTTTGAAGGTCACAGTGAGGAGGTTACATGATTTCTGCATTCAGTGGGATGGAGCCATTAGAGACCCAAGCAGCATGCTCTGGTACGATGGTGTGCTGGTAATGCACAGTTAGAAGAAGGGATGCGGGACCAGTTGTAAAGTCGGAACTCGGAGTTTGTGGGAAAGATGATGATGACGAGGACCACGATGCAAGCTTCAGGGATGGAGAAGAGGCATCATTCAGATTTCCATCTAGAGGAGGACAGTGGCAGTTTCCAGTCTCTTGACAAGGAACTTGATCTTGTTTCAGGAGGGTCTCAACTTTCCAAGTGCTCTGAGCCTTTATACAGCTCCTCATGTTGTGGTGACCTCCAGCCATAACATTATTTTTGTTGCTACTTCATAATTTTATCCTAATATAAGTCCATTTGAATCCTAATATAAGTATATTTGTTTTCCAATGGTCTTAGGCGACCCCTGTGAAAGGGTCATTCTACCCTAAAGGGGTCATGACCTACAAGTTGAAAACCACTGTTATAGGTTCTCTAAATTCTCCTCCCCCACTCCCCGAACATTGGACAGAATGACAACTGCTCTATCTCTTTTAGGGGCTACTGCTAGATATTATAAGATAAACCCACTGAAAGCATTTGGTAACCGTGAATGTGCAGTTGTCCCTTGAATACCAGACGCTGAGGCTGTTCAACTCCCTTATAGAAAAGGCAGAATTTGCATGAAACCTACACACATCCTGCGGTAAACTTTGAATTCTCTCCTGTATGTATGTATGGTGCAGAATACAGTGGAAATACTTGTTATGTTATCTGGTACAGGGACGCCTGGCAAGAACAGTGCGGAGCTTGGGCAAAGACCCAGGTTCCAGCTGCAGCACTAGAAAAACAGACAGCAGCCTGTTCATGACTAGTTCATGTGCATTTCTCTGCTACAGTCTTTTGAACCTCAATTGTTTGAATCTATGAATGTGGTAATGGAGGGTCTAGTAGCCTACTCCTTACGAGAGTGGCCCTACGGTCTAAGACATTCCCACTAATTCCCAGAGATTCCATATGGGAAACACCATCACTGTCGGAGTTTGGGGCTCTTTCCACTTCTAGTGTCATAGGGGAAGCACTGACTATGTTAGAGAAATTTGTCTAGGTCTGTTTTCTTAAGGAGAAAGCAGATAACATGGATGAGAGAACCTCAGGGAAAACATAGGAAGGACATAGATCAGGCCAGGGACAGTATGAATTCATAACGATAGATTAACTGGGAAACATGCAGTTTTAGTAAATGCTCAAACGAATAAACGAGTCAAGTATTTCCCTGTATATCTCTGCTGTACTGGTAATTCTGGAGTGATTCCATTACACCAATGTTCTCCAGGGCCTGAATTCTTTTAGCTGTCAATCAGCCCCTTCCAGGTAACTTTCTCTGTGAAGCACTGGAGGAAAGTTTGGGAGGAGCCAGAAGGTCAGGTGTTTAGTAATCACAATGTTTCCTAATTAGGAAACAGCAGAGGGCTAGAGCCACTGGGAGACAGTTCACTCCACCAGGCTGAAGTGGGGAAGCATCCATTTAATCAAAGTTGTTGTGTCATAAAATAAATAGTCGAAAGATAAGTGTGACTGGAGACATCACGCCAATCTGCTTAGCAATATTTGGGCTGCCTTCAAGCAGTAGACGTTGAATGATACTCAATTTATGTTTTGCAACGAGTCTAGAAAAGGATTTGAAATAATCCTTACCTATGTTTTGGCCCAGGGCATATGGAAGATATGGAGAATGAAGAGGAAACAGTTTCATTGTAAGACAGTTTTTTGTTTGTTTGTTTGTTTGTTTTAGGACAGGTCTTGTTAAGTAGCCCAGCTTAGCATTGAGCTCACAATTTTTGTTTTCAACTGTTTTTTATCATCATTATTATCATTTACATGTGTATTGTGCATATTCACAGGCTTGTGTGTATGCCACGGTGCACATATAGAGGTTAGAGGACAATTTATGGAGAGTGCTCTCTCCTTCTACCACGTACACAGATTGTAGAGATAAAACTTAGACCATGTGGTTCACCGGGCTTGAGCAGGAAATACCTTTACCTGCTAATCTGTCTTTCTTACCCCACAATTCCTTACCTTCCTCAGTCCTGGTGTTAGAGATAGGAGCCTCTCTGTCTCACTTCAGAGTGGTTTACACAATGAAAAACTCTTTTCTCAATTATATCCCATCTGGAGGTTCATATGAAGGACCGGATAAGAAACCTACATGCTCAATAACATTTTATGGATCCTGAGACCCCACCCTACATGTCTGTCTCTGGTGAAAGTCTAGTTGATGGTAATGAGTCCAACCTACTGGAGCTGATTGTCTCTGAGCTCAGTCTTTTCTTGGTTTCATCTACCACATCCCACTGTTCCTTACCTTCAGACAATGGAGCAGGAAGATATGTAGCTTTGCTCCTGCCCCAGGACTACGTTCTTGGGGGATTAATAAATATTGCTTCTCTTCTTGAAAACGTGTCCAACGATGATTGGATGCGCTGTGTGAAAAGTGACAGTCACATTAACCCATGCCAACGTAGTTCTGGCTTCGTGGATTTTAGGGTTCCCCGGATATTTGCGGCAGCGCTGAGAGTGCAGACTCTGGGCAGTCTTTGGGAGGCTTCTGCTTCTTTTTTTTGGTCCTAATATGTATTTTTAGCATGTGAGAAATAGCAATCTTCCATATAAAACAGATGTGGGGCTTGCAAAAAATTAACAGATTTGGTCCTGGGAGGCAACATGGAAGGAGTGATACAGTATTTCAACAAAAAAGATTATTTTCTAGAATCCCAACAATTCAATCGAGAAGAATGTTCTTTGCAAGCGAAGATGTTGATTCATTAAGGAATGGGTTGAGCTTTCGGCTCCACTCAGTACCAGCTGGGGAGCCAAGTGTCTGAGGCTTGCCCATGGGGATCCTCTGCTAGAAGCAGTGACAACTTTGCCTTAAACCTTTTGGCAACAATGAGTAATGAGAGCCCAGAAAATGTATTTTTTCTTACCTATAAGCATCACCCCAGCCATGGTCTTCATTGAAGGAAAGGAAAACAATGCAGGGTGGAGCAAGAGGCTGGAGATGTCCACTAGCACTTCTCAGTACTAGTTCAAATCAGGCTCTTGGGAGAAAAGACTTGTGACCCTTTAGCATCTTCTGAAGATTCCTGCCTCAAGTTTTACTAAGCAGAGATGGAAGAGCTGAACCTTCTGGGTTCTACCAAGCAGTCCTGAAAACACATCGTGTTGGTCGGGTAGCCAAAAAGACAGATCAAGGAATCTTCAAATACAGCAAATTCAGACATTCAGCTGCTGCTCGTGGGCTTCATCTACTTCAAAGGAAACCAGGAGAAGCTGTTTAAGAAAGAGAACACTTAGGAAATAGCTTCCAAGGTCACCCAGAGTCAGGAGAACTGTGCAAACCGTGCTTACGGCATCTACCTTCAAGATGAGGTGTATAAGAGGAATGTTACCCAAGATTCTGTTGCTTCCCTGTGTCAACAGTGAGCTTCCAGATGAACATGTTGAACTGAAAATGGTAAAGAAAATAGCTTACAAGACAGTCATAGAGTGGATGAGGCAGATGAAGATGAGATAGAAGTTCTCTGTGGTTTAAACTGGAGTGGAAATACGGCATGAAGGAGAGCCTGTGCACACTGGGCATGTGGTGCCTTTAAGCAGCACAGGGCAGGCTTCTCTGGAATACCTTCCAAGCAAGGCTTGCTTCTGTCCAAGGTCGTGTGTAAGTCCTTTGCGGATGTCAATGAGGAGGGCGCAGAAGCTGCAGCTGCTACAGCTGCCATCCTGATATCCAACCACATGCAGTTCACCTTCGCTTCTGGGACCATTACCCTTCCTTTTGTTCATTCAGAATGTTAGGACCAACAGGACTCAGCCCTGTGGCCAGTTCTCCTCTCCTTGCACAGAGGATGATGATGTGTTGGCTACTTACCCACTTGCTATGATGTCCCTGTGACCCAATGACCTTATCCATATGTGCGACAAACATTTTGAAATAAAATGCTTTGTGGCACCCTCACCCCCAAAAGAAACTTGTCAAAGTAGAATTGTTCATGAGTTATTATCTCTTGTTCCCATACAAATATTTTCTGTTTAAACTCAAAGCAGCATTCTGAGGGGAGAAATGTCTTTTTCATGTCCCACTTAACAATACAATAACTTTGTTTTCAAAATCTCATTTTATTCCAGCTGGATGATATATGATCTTGTTATACAAAGCTTTATTGTTGGAACATACAGCTCTTGTGTTTCTGTAGAGAATATGAAGCATAACCTTTGTCTATTTAGACAACATGCTGTTCAGCAGAGACCTCATCTTCAGGCAGGTTATATAGAAATTATTTTAATAAAGTTGTAAACAGCTCATACATGAAAGCATTTGTAGCTTTTTGACAGATATGTGATTTGTATTGTTCTGTAATGAGACTTCTAAACAATATTGTTAATGAGCAATCATCCTATCTGTGTGTGTCTGATAAAGAAGCTGGGATATGTAGAACTGTGAAATACGTAGAAGTATGCAGAAATTGGGATATGTGGAATACAGGTAAAATTGCAAGTGTGGCTTTGGAGAAGGGCGTGGTTGAATTTGAACAGCTGACTCTTACAAAGTCATGTGACACATGAGTCCATAGAAGTGCTCCCCTGAGACTCTCTGGATCTTATCAACACAAACACTCCTGGCAGAAGATCTTCTGAAGCTGGGGCCTAGAGATGCTCTTCTCAGTCTGAATTGCCTTTTCTCTGCCATCCTGGAGCCCAGGGCTCCTCAGTTTCTAGCCTTAGCTGTCTCTTTTCCTGAGAGCACCTGGAATTCCCTCACCCTCCAGCCCGGCTCAATTATGTTTAGTTCTCACCTTTTGTCTGGGCCGCACAATTGTGCTTGGTGCCTGTGGAGGCCAGAAAAGAGGGCATCAGAGACCCTAGAGTTACAGAACTTGTTAGCCACAATGTGGATGCTGGGAATTGATCCCGGGATTCTCTGTAGGTATCTTAACCACTGAGCCATTGATTGCTCCAGCCCCTTAGCTCACAGTTTTATTGAGGGGAAGGCATGGTTTTCCACGTATGGGGATAAGAGCTTGTTACTTTACTATGGATCAGGGAGCAGGCAGAGGAAGTAAAGCTGGCTATAGTCTTTTTAGGGTTGTTTACAGAAGTGTGGGTGAAACTTTGTTTGCAGGAGCACACGCACCTTACTAGCGGTTACAGCATTGGAGAAAATGTTTCTTCCTCCCCAGGAGATGACTGGTTTAAAAGAGGGGGATGGGGAAGAAGATGAAAATCAAGAGGAGGAACAGAGGGAGAGGAATAAGAGGAAAAGGAGGAGGACTAGAAGAATAGGAGAGGGAGGGCAGGGAAGAAGGGGAGAAGGAGGAGGAGGAGGAGGAGGAGGAGGAAGAGGAAGTGATTATATGATTACTTCCTGTGGTGGTTTGAATATGCTTGGCTCAGGGAGTAGTTCTATTAGGAGTGGTGTTGTTGGAATAGGTGTGGCCTTGTTGGAGTTGGTGTATCACTGTGGGTGTGGGTTTTAAGACCCTCATCCTAGTTGCCTGGAAGCCAGTATTCTGCTAGCAGCCTTCAGATGAAGATGTAGAACTCTCAGCTCCTCTTGCACCATGCCTGCCTGGATGCTACCGTGATCCTGCCTTGATGATAATGGACTGAACTTTTGAACCCATAAGCCAGTCCCAGTTAAATGCTGTTGTTGTAAGAGTTGCCTTGGTCATGTCTGTTCACGGTAGTAAAACCCCTAACATAGACGCACACCTTTCAGCTTTTACTTGGTGATACACTTTATTAAGATTCTACTTATAAGCAACAACTTTGGTAAAGACTTTTGGTAAAGTTCTCAGCTAACTGAGATGTTCAAAGACTGTACTTGGCATTGGAAATTAAACAGATGCAGGAGTTTAGGTCACACCACTGGTATCCTTGTGATCTTTCTCCTCTATCACTGCTTTCTTCAGCATTGATTTCATCCTCAGTCAGAATCCCTCCAAAGAGACCATGCTAGCCACAAGCAGTCCCAGCACAAAATACTGATAACCCCTAACTGTGGTGGCACATACCTGTTATCCCTGTACTTGCAAGAGAGAGCCAAGGGATTTCTGGGAACTTGAGGAGAGACTCTGCCTTAAAAGGAAGACAAAACAGAACAAACCCACAAAACCATAAGGATATATTTGTACCAAGGTGTAAAGATACCAGAATGCCTAGAGAGACCTCTATGAAAACAGTGCCTTTTTCTTGTGACCACCGTCAGCAGCACTGTGGCCTTCCTTGTCTGCTCCTGTTTTGGTCATATAGGATGATGCCAGAGTCTAGCTTGAGTCTACTTTAGTGGCTAACCCAAGAAATATGTTCACCTGGTACCACAAGGAAGGCTCTGAGTCTGTATGTAGGGTAAAATGACATGTGGCCACAAAACCATCAGATGAGAGAAAAGAAACAGAAAAGTAAAAGATTATGTAGTGGGCAGGCAGAAATCTTTGGTTTGGACCAGTTACCTTCATTTGGCTTCATATGGACCGGCATTCTTTGTAATGCAGGAACTTGACTGGAGAACACTTTATAAAGCCTTTTATTTTCATTACTGTATTCATTTATTTGTTTATTTATTTATGAGATAGGGCTCATGTAGCCTAGGCTGGTTTCAAAGTCACTATGTAGAAAAGGATGACCTCGAACTCCTTCCTGATCATCTTGCCTCCACCTCCCAAGTGCTAGCTAGCATCCCAGGGCATGGACACCTGCCTTGAGGATACTTGAGTCTTTCATGTACTGGTTCCTACTTGTACCAAGACATAAAGAAGGAGCAGGACACACTAATCTCCATTTTGAGGATATTACATTCCATTGTGTGTACAATAGAGAGTAAGGGAGGGAGACAAACACCAAACAGAGAAGCAGGTAGGCTAAGTTATCTATTTATTTTCCTAGACAGCATTTCTCTGGGCAGCCCTGGATATCCTGGAACTCATTCTGTAGATCAGGCTGGCCTCGAATTAGTTGTTTTGGTGGATCTAAAGCTTCATCTTGCCACTAGTCAAAACAGGATCAAAAGGTTAGAGAAGTGGCTTTATGGCTGAGCATTTGCTGGGCACGTGGGGGCCTTGGGTTCCATGTCTAGCACCACAAACACGAAACAAAAATTGGACTGAGCACAGGGTCCCCAATGAAGGAGCTAGAGAAAGGACCCAAGGAGCTGAAGGGGTTTGCGGCTCCATAGGAGGAACAACAATATGAACTAACCAGTAACCCCAGAGCTCCCTGGGACTAAACCACCAACCAAAGAGTACACATGGTGGGACCCATGGCTCAGCTGCATGTGTAGCAGAGGATGGCCTAGTCAATCATCAATAGGAGGAGAGGTCCTTGGTCCTGTGAAGGCTCTATGCCCCAGTGTATGGGAATGTCAGGGCCAAGAAGTGGGAGTGGATGGGTTGGGGAGTAGGGGGAGGGAGAAGAAGATAGGGAGAGGAGGTTTCCAGAGAGGAAACCAGGAAAGGGGATAAAAACATTTGAAATGTAAATAAAGAAAATATCTAATAAAAAACAAGTGAAAAAAGATAAATGTATAAAGGTAATAAAAAAATCAGATCTAGACTGGGGAAGGAGGAGACAGAGACTGAAGCAGGTACAGGTTAGCAGGGTAATTCAGAGGACACACAGGCGGGGAGGCAAGAGATAGGCTATGCTCGGTGTCAGGATCAGGTAAACCCTAGGCTCTGTCACTGGCTGCACCACACTGAGAGTCACAGCTACTCCACCCAGCCCTGGAGCCACAAGACAGTTCACGTTCACGTGCTCCCCACTTAACCACAGAGCACAGAAACAGACGAAACCTGTGTGGTGAAAAGGGCCAGCCCTGGCTTTGAACAAAGAGCTTTTTAAACAAAACCACAAAGGGAGTGAATCACCGCTCTCTTGACTTTTCTTCTCCTGTGTGGCTTTAAGCCTCTTGTTTGTTTGGGGGTCCGATCTCATAGTTTGTATTTATTTGTTCAAATGAACCTAGAATTCCTTAAAATACCAAACTAATTTCTTTATGTCAGGTTTCCACATTAGACACATATACGTTGCCAACCCCAGGAAGACTCACAGTTTTTCAGAACACTCCTGGGTAATTTGTGGTAGGTGTTGTTGTATAGAGAAAAGAAAACAACTCTATAACAATGAAGAGTTTCTATTGAAGTGTTTTGAACATAGAATCAGAAAAAGGGGTGACTAACACGACTGGCTAGGAGCTTAGGATAGAATTGTCACTCCTGAAAATGTGTAGGCCACTTGGTTAATTTGTTGATCTATTCATTTTTCCAGTTCTTTACTGTCTGTGGTATGTGTTGATTTGACGGTACTTCACTATATTGTCCATATGGGACATTTATTTAATCGGGAACTGATTCTCTAGTTCACGCTTGGTTTGTGGTAAAGACTATTTCCCCCGTGTTCGTTGATATGGTGGCAGTGGCCAAGGAAAGTGAAATTCTTAGCCTTACTTTAACAGAGGCTGAGAGAAGATGACTCTGCCTCCTTATTTGGAGTCCAGGAAGTGGTTTAGGGTTGAGATCCAAAAAAAATTAAGTTTGTTTGATGTTACCAGCAGTGACCTACCTTGATGTGGTGTCCTCAGATGCAACTCAAACCAAGAATTGTGACATCTGAAAGTGGTGGGAGAGTTTAAGGAACATGATTAGTCAGAACATGTTACCTGAAATTTCAGCCTCTGAGGTCACCATTCCCCGGATGAAGGACTGGCCTTTCACTGCCTGTGCTTATCCTATTTGGAGACCTTGGAACCATGTGCAGTTCATGCACTACTTGAAGTAGCATTTTCAGGCTTCTTCTTGAGCTGGGAAGTCTCTTTGCTCTCTCTCTCTCTCTCTCTCTCTCTCTCTCTCTCTCAGATTTACTTATTTATTTTTTATGAATACACTGTAGCTGTCTTCAGACAAATCTAGAAGAGAGCATTAGATCCCATAACAGATGGTTGTGAGCCACCATGTGGTTGCTGGGAATTGAACTCAGGACCTCTGGAAGAGCAGTCAGTACCCTTAACCACTGAGCAATCTCTCCAGCCCCCTGGCTTGGTATCTTATTTCTTCACTTCATCCAGACAGAAACTTTGTTCTACCTACTCCTTGAGTGAATTCTGTAAAAGCAACCTGAGGGATGGATGTGTGTCAGGCCCACCTGAGGTTTTGACTCCAGCGGTCAGTGTGGTCCTGAGAGTCTATTTGGAAATTGCATGGTTTTTCATAAGCTCTTATCACAAAGAACTTAGCACTTCTAGAATAGGACCCAAGGCTGTATGTATAGTGAGTATTTTGTTGGTAACGATTGTTTTTATCTGAATTTATCTTAACGAAGTCTGAAGTTGAATATCTAAGAGGCTTTTGCTGACTGTTTCTGCTTGTTTAAACAATTGTTTTAAAAGAAATGTGACAACTCTGGAAAAATGAAAAACATAGTATTTTAGTCATTTCATTTAACTTGCAGCTCATGTGGCAGGAAGGCCAACACAGAAATGCCAGAGGGTTGGTTTAATTGAGGCCTCTTTCCTGGGTTGTAAGGTGTCCCCTCTTCAAGTGGCCACCCCTCTGTCCACATAGACTCCTAGTCTAGTCTCTACCCACATTTTCCCCTTATAAGGACCCCAGTGTGGTTAGACTAGAGCCCTCTCTACCACCTCATCTTAACAGGCTCAACTGTTTAAATGGCCGCGTCTTCTAACAGTCCCATTCTGTGGAATTAGAGCTGAGGACTTTGCACATGAGTTTAGGGAAAACATAATATCATATCCAGCCGATAGCACCATATAATGCTGTGGCTATAAACTTAAGGGCAGCGCCCCAATAACCGCTGTTTGCTACTTGATTGGCCAGACAAGGTTATGTTTTCTGGGCCAGCATTTCTCAACTTTTCCGCCTGAATTGTGAAGTTCTCAGCTGTCAACTCTTTCTCCAAGGCTGTCTCCAACTGTGCTGCTGTATGGATTACCGCTCACCAGGCCATTTTCTAATCTGTGGTCTACTTCTCTGTCTTCAGTGATTTCAAATGTGTCAGAAAGCAACCCAGGACTTTTGGGAGTCTTCCACCAGATTGCTCATAGTAGATTCAGACTGAGCTGACTGATCGTGGTCAGCATACTCTTCGTTATACGCTTCTCTGTAATTGTGTTGTGAGGATAACAATTACTCGCTAGATATTTCAGTGGGACTATGAAGTCATAGTTTAGATTGTCCTCATTCTCTGCTTCTCTGGGTCTCATCATTAAGCTGAGAAGCATCTCCCTTTGATGTCTGGGTCTCCATGTCCTTCTTTTTCCAGCCACCCAGCTTTGGTTGGGTCTTATTAATTCTCCCTTGAGTATTGTTATAGCTTTGTGGCTAGAAGCTTTTCTTTCAGATTGTTTATTGTTGCTAGAATGATCTTCCTCAAGCATAATTATAATGGAAATCGTCAAGTGTTTTCAATAGGTCAGAGGCCCAAACAGATGACCAGGGTCCTGCTGCAAGGGAGCTAAGCAGGGAAGGATCTACTTGTCTCTTCCAGCTTGCCCCAGGGTCTCCTCAAGTGTCACAGGCATCTTTCATTTCATACCAGGGTCCCTTATTATTCTTCCAGCCAGATCAACAAATGTGAACACTGTTAAAACCTCCAGCATATGGATAAGAATTTCCATACGTTGTATACTTGGTCCTTCCTTCCTAATTCCATTGTGAATATTTTTGCTTCATCAAAAAAAAGTATCTGCTGCCGCGGACTGGACTCAGTCGGTCCCTCAACTCTCGGGAGACTCAGGGTCTCTGTACATAACATTTAGTGATAGAATAGGAACATAATGGCCATACAGAAAAAAAAGTGAAGATTGAAGATCCTAGGGTATAGCATCTTTTGAATCATGTTGGATCAACATGATGGTTCCGTTCTAGGCAGCAGAGTAGTTACCATGGTTACTGCCCCTCTGTGTCCTGGATATTGTCCTCTCAGATGCTTATCTGTGACCTTTCAAGGGATGGTTAAAGTGTCTCCTTTTATTGGGGGACATAATTTGTACCTCACTTCTTTTGGTGTGAGTTTGAGGAACTGGGTCGTTTTCAGGATTGGCCCATCACCATGAAACCTTGTGTTTCCTTGGCAATATGCTCTCCTGAGAAGCTTAGGGTATTTCCAGCGTACTAACTGTTGTTCCATTCTATCTGTGAATAGATATGACCAAAGGATCTTATCTTCAAATAACCTTTGGGCCAGGGAATTTGGTTTCTAATGGACAAGCCTCTGCACCCTGCCAGCACCTTCCCCCAAAGAACATGAGACCATTTCAGTACACATTGGTAACGAACTGCAACCCCCATTACTCGAAGGCTCCTAGAGAGAGTGATACTCCTGAGAGGGAAGGAACCATGTCTCATCTCTGGTGAAGTTCATCTGGGCCTGCCCTTTACCACGGCTTATAAGAGCTTCACTTTTGAGTAAAGAAGTAGTCAGCTTTGGAGCCTCAAAAGGATATAAATTGATGTGACAGTCTGCTGGCTACAGACTCCGCAACTGTATGTCATCCTTCCATCTTGCTGCCAGACTTTCTAGGTCTGTTCTGAGCTCATTGAGTTTGTATGTTTGTTGCTGTTGTTGTTGTTGTTGTTGAAAGCAGCTAGAATCAGCCAGCAAGCACCGTTTTTTTTTTTTTTTTTTTTTTTTTTTTTTTGGAAATGTCCCTTTCCAGTAGCATAGTCACCTGAGTTGATGACTTTCCGGCCTGCACTAACCACTGTTTTATCAGGAGTGTCACCTTCCCTGATCGTAACCAGTTTCTTTCATTTGCTTGCTGTTATTATTCGAGACAGGCTCTCACTGTGTACCCTTGGCTGACCTAGAACTCACTATGTAGGCTAGTTTGGCCTACAGATAATTTAGCCTCTGCCTTCCAATGGTTGGCATTACCCAATGGCTATTGTCCTGTCTGATAACTTTCCAACTGTTGTTGGGATTACCCAGAGGGTAGTGTCCTTTCTGATACCTTTAAACGAACCCTGTACTTCACCAAATGCTACAACCTCCTCTTGTGAGCAAATTCTTTAATAGATTTAATTTGGATAGATCAGAAATTAAAGTACCAGTGGCCTGAATAGTGTTTAAGCTTTTTAAAATCAACTTTGTGTTGGGGGAGTTTGTCCAGGGCTGGTATAAATGCTCTCCAGCAGACGGAGCTTCTTTCACAGCATAGAGTCAGGAGCAAGACCATGTGTGTCATGGCTGTTGCTGGAATTCCAGCCGTCATATCCACTTTCCATACACAGAGGTGCATGGAGTAATAACGAGAGGGCATTCATTGTGATTTTCTTTCATTGAAGTTTTCTGGACATCCTATGGTATACTATGTGTGAATGGGCAAGGTTTGGTCAATCATGTGGCCCCAGTTAGCTTCAGGAGAGGCTTGAAATATTATCTTATAGTTGGCTATATAAACTATATACATTTATGTCTTTATCTACCACCCCCTCCAAAGCAAAACAAAACAATAGAACAAAACAGAAATCCAGAAGAGTAAATCTATGACAGGATCATATTTACCCTTTCTTGTGCTCTTTTCTACATACTATACTATAGCCACATGTACATGTGTTTACATATATATGTGTTTGTGTATATGTATATAGTATATATTATATATATTATGTAATATATATTGATTTATCAAGGTGCTGCTCTTAAAGTGAAAGGAAAGCTGGACCCTATGGCACAGGTACACATACAAGCGCAGATCTTACCCAGTATGTATAAGACTGACTTTCATTTCCAATACTCCCACAAAATCCTGCCTTTGATCAGCCAGGAATGGGTCAGGGTAAGATGCTGGGATCTTGTGATTCCTTGCATAGGGTCTAGCCTCTAGTGAAAGGGCTCACTTGTAAACTCTGTGCTCTGGGAACTCCACCTGCCCCACCCCTTGTCCTGGCTTGAGTTAGAATAGATGACACATTAAGAAGCAAACTTTTGAGCAAAACAAGAGTAGGCTGATCCCACTCTCAGAGAAGGAAGCTTGGCATCTTGTGTTGGGTCCAGATGATGACTTTGTGAACTGTCTATGAAATGGAAAATTCTCTAGCAGAGTGGTTGCATCTACACTGTACACTAAATACAAACGACTCTGATCCCCCCCCCCCAAAAAAAAACCCCAGGTATTTTGAGCAGCATACTCTTTCAGATTCT
Source organism: Mus minutoides (assembly GCA_902729485.2). Lineage (NCBI taxonomy): Eukaryota > Metazoa > Chordata > Mammalia > Rodentia > Muridae > Mus > Mus minutoides. The sequence goes on along the minus strand of CACVCL010029285.1, from coordinate 12,013 downwards.
GATCTGAGGAAGCATTTGACATTTGCCGTGACTCTGATGAGGCTGACACTTGCTGCGGGGATAGTGGGAAGATTCCATTGTCACGGTGTGGCTCATGTTCCCGTGAGTCAGAGAAGAGTGAGAGATTTATACTTCTGGGATGTGAGGCTTGAGGGGTGCTGTGCTCGCTCTTGTTCGATCCACGTGGAGCTTTGTGGGGCTCTGACAGAAGGAGCATGAAGGTGAGTGGGTGCAATAGCATTCAGTTAGAAACGAAGGCAGGAATTGCAAAAGACTGTACTTCATGATCACAGGGTGCTCAGGTAGATGTCATTCAGCCCTTTCCTAACTGCCGCTGGAATTAAGAAACTGAAGGGGAGGCTTATCACGTGCCCTAGCTGCATGCTGTGCACCAGAGCTGCTTAATCTTGTCTGATTCACAACTTCCCTTCACTAGAGAAAACTTTACATGGCCTTGGGTATACTGGAATGTAAAATAGATATAGAGGTAGAGATGTGCAGTTCCATCATGTGGAAGGCTCACAGAGCATAAAGAGCATAAGTTTAAGGCCAGCTTAGATGGTATAAGGGGATTCTGTATTTAAAAAAAACCACACACACACACACACACACACACACACACACACACACACACATATAACAGAACACAGCAGCAATCCACCTGTGAGTTTGTCAAATCGTGCTTACATAGACACTATATTCTAGACATTGTGTTTTTATTATGGGAACCTAGCTTCCACTACTTTATATATAAAGCATCAGGAAGAGACATTAGTCTTTTTTTATTGACTTTTGTTATACAGACCGATGACAACATTTCTTAATTATTTCTTCACATTTCCTGGGCATCATTATCTTACATTCTGGTTTTCAGTTGAGTTCTAGAGGCAAACCCAGTCTTCATCCACACTTGTCTCAGCTAAAGAACAGCTTACGTTTAATGCAGCCCATTGATCCTGGTGCTCAAGGTCTTGTTGGACATTGATTCTTGCCATCTCTGCTGCTTGTTTTCACCACAACTGGCTTTATTTTCCTAGTTAACTTGAGAACCTTTCCTCTACACTTTCCAAACACAACAGCTCACCAACAGGACAGGTGTTTGTCCAGTCACTGACACTTGCCTCCTGGTGGACACGGATTCCTTACAAAGAGCTCGTCCAAGCCAGGACTTACTTGCCCAATGGGGCATGGGTTCTTCTTATGCTCCTTTGCATGGCCTGTGTGATGGATAATTTCATCATCAATGTGATTAGACCAAGAATCACCTCGGAAACAGGTCTTTGGACATGACTGTGAGGCAATGCCTTGTGTTGAGGTTGTGAGTGGCATCATTCCCAGCCTGGGATCCTGGACTGTGTAAATGAAGAGAGGAGACAGAAGGACAGCATGCTTTCATCCCCTTCTCAGCTTCCTGGAATTTAGACGCAATGTCACCAGCCATCTTTCTGCTCTAACCACCTTACCTTCCTTGAGTGTAACAGCCTCTTCTCTCTCATGATGGACAGTATCACCCTGGAGCTGAAAATCAGAAAAACAAAAACGAAAACAAAAACCTTTTCACCTTAAGTTGCTTTCGTCAAAGTATTTTTTTTCTACTGCAATAGTAAAGAATCTACTATGTTTTCCCCTTGGAATTCCTCATATATATATTATTTTTTTCATTTTCATTTTTTTAATCAACGTAATGGTTCTAATAGGACTTGGTTTAATCCACTTTTCCCCTTCTCCAGGAATAGATGGTAATATTTGGAATCTACTTTTGTTGTCCCATGAAGAGATGATGGTGTGTGTGTTTGTCTAGTGGATAAACATTCAAATAAGCATCAAACAGTGTGTCGGACAAGCCTGCATGCTGAAGAATTATAGAAAACATCAGTAGTGGTAATCATCCTGTGTGAGGCCCTCCAGACAGGTTTTGATTGGCCTTGCAAAAGCCTTCACCATCTCCCTGTTCATGAGTACATTTGGGTGAGAAGTTTCACATTTGCTGACTTTCCCTAGAGTGAGTCTCTATTCCCCAGTCCCCTCTGCCTTGTTACAGGACAGGGCTCTTTATCAGTTCTCGTTAAGGGACTGAGCACAGACGGCTCCAGGTGAGTGAGCAGGTGACACGGGGCATAATGAAACTGACTCCCCAAACTACCACTAAAAATGAGTTTTATGAGTTCCTGGCTACGTGCCCTATAAACATTGAGGGCTTTGTCTTTTTTCTTTCATTTATGTGTATGTTGGATAATAATACCTTTCCTCCAGTGATTTCATAAGAATATTTGGAGAAAAAAGAGGTAGTGTAGGTGAAGAGTTTTGAACTTGCTGGATGGGAAAACTTCTACAAAGGCATTGTAATAATAATTAGTGGTGGCGACCTGGTGTGTGGAGAAACAAAGCCCTCGTATTCAGCGTTTCCTACTCCAAAGAAAAGAACCAATTAAAGCAAAGGTGTTGTTCTGGTCCTACACACTTTATATGGCCACAATTGATACCCTAAGCCATGAAGATGTCCTCCTACTCTGACCTTAGGGGACCCTGATGGGAGTCAGTCCCTCTCAGGTGGCCAAGCCTGATAGTGAATGAGAAAAGGAAGAACACATGCATCAATCTTCAAAGAGACACAAGTGCTTTGATTAATTAAAAGGGAAAACTCACTAGCTGTAGAAAACTGTCCTTTCATAAGTTCAGCTCATTTCCCCTGTTCTCTCCTTTGGTAGCTCATTTCTCCCGTTCTCTCCTATGGCTCTAGGAGATTTTTATGTATGTACAAGGACATAAGATACTTCTGAGCAAAGACAGCATGGCTTGTTCCAAGCATGTGTTCCTTTGGCATGCAAACTCTTTGTCTCCGTGCCACCTGCCTTCCTCACCTACCATTTGTCTCTGTCCTGTGGCTGTTGAGCGGTTGGCATCCGCCTCCACAGTGGCGTGCCAGGGGACTGAATGAACAATGGAATACCCGGGCACCGGAGGGCATTTTAATAACTGTGGAAAATAAGGAATTTACAGATGTATGATTCAAGCTCCCACTTCAAAGGTCCCCAGCAAAACTTGTCCTGAAACTCGAAGCAGGACCGCTCCACACAATGCCACCTTTTGCATGGCTGCCCAGCGTCACTATAAATCTGCATGCGCCAGGCTTGGGAAAGTGACATGACTCGGAGGAAACAGATGCCCGGCTTTCATCTGGAACTCATGTACTCTGCTCTGTAAATAGCTCCTGCCTAGGGAAGAGGGGTATTGGGAGAGGAAGCAATTTGATTTTCATGGCCAATCAAGACGCAAGACAGCCCGGGTTCACTGACCTGGGAGTTAAGTCTGCATGGCTCTCTCCTTCTAGGCCTGAACAGTCTTCATGCTGTTCAAGGATGCTCTCTCTTTCAAGGCCTGAGACATTACTGGAAAAAGTCTCCAATCTTGATGTCTCCGCTGGCACTTGTCATAATCCTCCCAGCGTTTACTTACTTTTAGTGGATCCTGGTCTCCAGCTATATAGTTCCCTGCAGAGCCCTGTTTCTGTCTACATGAGATACCAGCCTCCCTTCTACTGACGGTTAGCCTCACTCATCCAATGTTTGCCTCACACTGCCCAGTGTTCAAAACTCACTCCATGAAACTGTGGCGATAGCTCAGGGGGGAAAGGGCTTGCTGCTCAAGTCAGAGTTTGGATCCTCCAGCGCTGAGGTAAACATAAAAATGGGGCGTGGCTGTGTGCATCTGCAACCACATGGCCGAGGGAGAGGCCGTTACAGTCAGTTTCTGGGGGCTCAATGATCAGCGAGTCTACTGAAAATGGTGAGCTCCAGGTTCAGGGAGAGATCTTGCCTTATATAGGTAAGATGGCCACTTACAAAGCAAGACACGTGATGTTGACTCCTGATCTCCACACATCCACGCAAGGGCTTACCTCCCTCCGCACCTGTCATTGCTTCTTGGTAGGTAGACATTTTTGGTCTCTAATTTGCATATAAAAGAATGAACTCCATAGTCCTAACTTGTTCAAGGTTGTACAACTAGAGGACTACAAAGTCTAACCCAGGTCTAAAGGCTGAACTCCCCGTATATTTTCCCCTCTCCATTGTTTCATATAAATGTGTATGTCCTCTTCTTTTGGATTAGCAGCAACAATACTATTTCACAAAGAGCGCTGGTATTTTAGGATTTGCTCAGACAGCGCCTGAAGAGAAAGGCCTGATTGTGAGTTAGCTTTTTCCCACACTGTGGCAAGTGCTGAGGGGAGGGTGGGGCCCTTTGATTGTCTACCAAAAATACCACCCAGATGGGGAGGCCTGTATTCTGCTAGCCTGATTCACACAGTTCATGGTAGAGTTATGTAGCTGTGACTATCAGACACGATCGGTTAAGCAGAAGATTTTGCCTTCTCTCTATTACTTTTATGGTTTTTTGAGAGAGGGTCTGGCTATGGAGTGCAGGCCTCTACCAACCCTAGCTGCTAGGTGCTTAGATTACAGGTATGTGCTACCATGCCCAGCATGGATAGCACTCTGATTTCAACGCTAAGCAGTATTTTCTCTTTCTGATAAACTCAATCCTTCAGATCTTTGCCTAGTGTTTTGCTTTTTCTCTCTTTCCCTCCCTCCTCCCCTTCTCTCCCTCTCCTCTCCTCTTCCTTGTCCTTACTCTTTTATTTTTTTGAGATTGGGACTGATGTAGCTTAAGCTGACTTTGAACTTGTTATGGACCAGATGCTGGCCTTGAACTCTTGTCCTTCTGGCTTTTCCCTCTGGGGGCGTTAAGAGTGTTGCTATTATTGGTTTGTGCTCGGCCCCCATCCAGCTCAGGTGTTTTCTAGTCAGTCTTTCGTTTTGAGGCAGGGTCTTGACATGTCGTCCAGGGTGGCATTGAGCCTACTTGGCACACTGAGTTGGCCTGGAACTTGGAGAAATCCTCTTGCTCCAGTCTCCCAAATGCAGAGGACATGGGCATTGCCACCACACCCAGCTATGCACTTCTCCAATAGCGTGTCTCCTTTAGGCATATGCTATTGTGAACTTACAGTATGAAGGAGTCACGTGACCCTGTGGTGTAGTATTGCGGCCCTCTCTCCTCACTAGGAAGAGATGTATCGTATTATTACTTTTGAGGAAATTAAATACAGAAACAAATGGTTAACATGATTTTCCCTTTTGCTCATCCAAAGTCAGGGCACTGAAACGAATCTGAACTTTGAATTGACCATGCAATAGTGGCAAAGGGAGGTGGTGGCGGTTATGACACGACTCCTCACAATCTTACCCGCTCTGTGGTTATGAACTGGGCAGTTATGCATGGCTGGTTGTAGTAGAGATTGATGATCATGCAGTTAAGGATCAAAGAAAATGTATTTTCCCTGATCTTTACCCGTTCATATTGTTTTTTTTTTTTTTTTTTAAAAAGAGAAAATCCATTCTGATTTTCCTCCTGTTTTTTTCTTTGTTGTGATAAGCATAAGCCAAGAAAGCTCTGGAGTGTGACTTGGTGGCCAGGCTGCATTTTGGAGTCACACATAACGTGTCACTGCTTCTTCTGTGTCCCCTAGAGTGCAAGTCCTCTCCTTGGGGACCTCAGGCAGACTGCAGTGGGTGAATGAAGCTAAGTCTATAAATGATTAAAGAGGATTTCCTTTTGATGTTTTTTCCTATATATTGAAAGCTGTAAAGGTATATATTTGTCTTTGAGCTTTTGCTTTGACACAGATCTTCTTCTTCTTCTTCTTCTTCTTCTTCTTCTTCTTCTTCTTCTTCTTCTTCTTCTTCTTCTTCTTCTTCTTCTTCTTCTCTTCTTCCTCCTCCTGTCTCCTTCTCCTTCATTTAAAAAAATAATTTCTGACACGATTTCCAATGAATGCCAAGAGTTATTTCTATTCCCTGTCCCTGCCTACAATAGGTAGTGATGATCAGATCCAGGTCCTTCTTCATGCTAGGCAAATATACATTGGCAAGTTAGCATGTCCTCACTGTATCCAACAGTATGAAATCTTAACATCTAGTTTTGTATTTAAGGTCAGATTTGATTGTAGTGTGGTCCAAGAATGTAGCATACATACATATATGTATATATGTGTGTATACACACACACACACACACACACACACACACACACACACACACAAATTCTCAAAGTACAATAAGATGGACTTTAGGACTCGGCTTTTGTTGGTTTTAATAAACTTCCCCAGTGTGTTTTAGAAAAGCCTGTTTTGCTGGGTAGTGGTGGAGCACACCTTTAACTCCAACTTGGGAGGCAGAGGCAGGAGAATCAATGTGAGTTTGAGATTATCCTGGTCTACAGAGTGAGCCCAGGGCAACTGAGGCAGAAAAATTCTGACTTGGAAACCAAACCAACCAACCAACAACGAGAAAAGCATGTTTCCCTAATGGTTTGGTTCAGAGTTTTACGCCTGTCCACTCAACAACTTCGTTGATTTGATTTTGTCATTAAGATCTTTGCTTTAAGAACAGTATTTGTTCATTTAACTCATCAGTAAGCAAGAGGGAAATGTGAAATCCCTTCCTCTCCACTTTGGAACTCACAATGGAGCCGTGGCTGGCCTCAAACTCATAATCCTCCAGACTCTGCACCCCAAGTGCTGGGCTCACAGACGTTTGTGTGTGTGTGTGTGTGTGTGTGTGTGTGTGTGTGTGACCACTGGCCTCAGCCTTGAAAGTCTCTACTGTGATGACAGATAAACTGATTTTTACAGTTCATTAGGTTTTTGCGTCATAAAATTTCAGCTTGATGCTTTATTAGTTGTAAACAAATTCCAAATTATTGCACCATACTGATGAACATGTATAAGTCTATTATATCATATGCTCCATCTTTGCTTTCAACAACACACTTCTCCTTCTTTTTCCTTCCTCATTTGTCTGTGACACAGGCTCTTTCCCTGGAGCCCAACCCGGCCTTCGATGGGCGAGCTTCCCGCCTGGCCCTGGAGTGTTGGGATTAGAGGCAAGTGCTTTAACCAGCTGCTTTCTTCTTTAAAGTCTATTTTATCTCACGCTAATTTTATGGCCCTGTGTTTTTAGGGTTGGGTAGCATTGTCTACATAGTTCTCAGTTTTAGTCTTTTTATATCTGTATCTCTTACAGATGGAACTCTTGGGAAGAGAATGTCTTTAAAACAAAGGAGCAAATGATCATTTAATCTTTGCCTTTCAATGGGTTAATTCAGGCTTGTGTGTGTGTGTGTGTGTGTGTGTGTGTATATATATATATATATATATATATATATATATATATATATATTCCATGTGGTTTGGGGACATGTTTTAACTAGTCCTCATTCTCCTACTTTTACATATGTCTAATTTTGTTTTTCATACTGTACCTTTATTCTTTGGGTAATAATACTTTAAATTTTTCATATTTTAGAAAATAATGATTTTTATATTTTAACGATTAAATTTTTAAAACTGCATCTATGTGTATGGGTTTTTGCATGAGTATATGCACATTAGTATAAATACCCACAGAAGCCAGGAGTATTAGATCCCTTGGGGGTGGAGTTACAGACAGTTATGAGCAGTTTGATGTGGGAGCTGGGAACAGAACTCAAGACTTCTACTAGACCAGTTCATGCTCTTACATACTGAGTCATTTCTCCAGGTCCCACTCTATTGCCACATTTTAATATTCCACTGTGCTTGTAAATCCAAAATGTAGTGAAAAGTCTATCATCATCGTTAGCATCATCATCATTGGAAACAATAAAAATTCTTATTGTTTTTTTTAATAAAAATTTTAATTGTATGATAGATCTGGACAAAACAGTATCTATCATAAGTTTATGGGTTTCTGTTACCTTAACAACTCATATGAAGACCCTTTAGCTCAAGAAAGCAAACACTGCCAGCACCCAGAATCTTCTGGTGCTCCTTCGAGGTATACTACCTTTCCCGAGAGTCCCAGCTTTGACAGTAAGGATTAGCTGCTCGGTTCTCTGGAATCAGATGCTATATTCATGAGTTCAGGCCACACTGCTTTAACAGCAGTCTTACATTCATTTTCATTGCTTTGAACACTCCATCTTGTGATTATACAAAGATATTTAAATATTACAGTGTTGAAAAGCTATACATGTCTTATCTATCTGCCTATCTGCCTGTCTATCTGCCTATCTATCTATCTATCTATCTATCTATCTATCTATCTATCTACTATCCATATCTATATCTCACTACCCTTTTTATTTTAATTTCTGATAGGATCTCACATATAGTTCAGGCTAGCTTTGAACTCACCCTAGAGCCTAGGCTGGTTTTGAATTCATGATAATCCCATGGTAATTATAGTACTAATGGATGGGTGCTGGGCAGACATTCTAGACATGCTTTATGAGTTCTAGGATGGTGTGTCTGTGCCACCATGTGTGGCTTCAATATGTTTATACTTTTACAATAGGAGTTTTAGTTCACTAGATTTATTTCTAGGAATTTGACACGATGAGATACAGCTATAAACAAAATCATCTTGAATTTTCATTTATGGCTGACAGAAATCAGATCAGTTTTTTATATTGATATGTACCCACTAATTCTTGGAATATTGACTTTGTACCTGATGACCTCAATACATTTTCTTATTCATTTTAATAACATGTTCCTTTTGAATCCTTTAAGTTCATCACCATAAATCACTTAAATTGATGATAATTTTATTTCTTACTCCTATGCACCTTTTCCCTTCTCTGAGATTATTTCTATCCAGGACTCCTAATACGATGTTAATGAATGCAATCATGGTGGATATCTTTGTCTTGTTCCAAACTCCAGGAGGATCTTGAGTTTCTAATACTACTAGAACACAATCACTTATTAGTAATAATGGATGTTGAGCAGATATTCTAGAATCTTCTTCTGTGATGTTTTTGTTAAATCATGAGAACATAGTTTCCCCATGTTCTGCCTTAAGGACATGGGGACATGTTCTGCCCTTTCTCTTCTCTTCTTTGACACCATTTTACTGTTTTTCCCAGTCTGAACTTGAACATGCCGACTGCTCTTCCCGGCATCCTACCAGTGTCTTACATCTGGGATGGCATGTGTGCACTAGTGTGCCTTTCTTTGCTTGGTTTATTTCTTGTTTGTAATTTTACCACTATGCTTAGATTTGCTTCTGGCTGCTTGATGTCAAGAGGACTTGCAGCAACTAGGAAAGGCCACCCTCCCATCTGTGGCTTAACTATCACAGTTGCTTTATCAGCAGCAAAACAAAACCAACCAAAAACCAAAAACAAACCAACAACAACAAAAACAAACAACCAAACAACCAAACAAACCCCCAGCAGTCACAGCAACATCACAACATGGGCTTTAGCAGCTGAAATGAAGACACAAAGGTATCTTCACAGTAAACATAGTTAGACTGGAGAGATGGCTCAGTGGTTAAGAACACCTTCTGCTACTCTTCCAAAGGACCTGGCTTCAGTTCCCAGCGCCCACATGGCAACTAACAACTGCTGATAATTCTAGTTCCAAGGAATTTGATCACATCTTCTGACTGCTTTAGGTACCAGGCAAGTGTGTGGTACACATGTATACATGCAGGCAGGAAATCATATACATAAAATGAAATAAATTATTGAAAAAACGTTAACAAGGTTGAACAAAGTTTGGAGACTTGTAAGGGAGATTTTCATAATCAGAGGCCAATATTATTCCTGTATAACTATCTTCCCAGTTTGTCAGCTCCCTGTATTCTTTAATTTCTTTTTTATTTACTGTTTTTCTTTCAAACCCTACCAGTTGTTCCTGGTCTGCAGGTCTGTGTCATGGTTTAGTCAATGGCTGCTTGGTGAGGCTATGAAATCAGTAACAATTTCCATGGCTGAACAAGGACTAAATTTTGAGAAGTTGCTGTGGGAATGAGAAGTTGAAGTCCTGTGAGGAGCAGAGACCGGGGAAGGGACTTTGCTTCAGAACTTGGAAGTCACCAAATTCATTCACATTCATGAGCCTGCAATGGGGTGTTATCCTCTGTTGCTGAACTCTTATGCAAAATCTCCACATCAGCTATCCAAAGTTCTTACCTGTGGGCCAAGCAGATCCTCAAGAAATGTAGTTGAACAGGGCAGGGGTAGTGCACACCTTCAATTCCAGCACTTGGGCAGCAGAGGCAAGTGCATCTCTGTGAGTTCAAGGCTAGCCTGGTCTACAGACTGAGTTCCATGACAGCCAGAGCTGCACAGCAAACCTTGTTTGAAAACAAAAACAAAAACACCCAAACAGACCAACAAAACAAAACAAAACAAAACAAAAACCACTCCACCCAAAACCTCAACATGAAAACTATAGTTGATCTTTAACATGTATTGAAACAGGGTATAATAAGGTAAGTGATTTCTTGGGAGGCAGATACCAACACTGATAACTGCTACTCTCTATTTGATCTATGGCTGTTTCTCGTTATTTTTTTAGTAAGTTTTTACTGCCCTGGGATCTCAAGGCTGTTGGAAATTCTTAAAGTGTGTTCAGGAGTAGGGCTGGGGCAATGACATGACCCTGTGTGTAACAGAGCTTGCTGAGCAACCTTAATGACCTGAGTTCAATCTCTGGAGCCCATCTAAAGGGGGCCAAAAGGAACCGATTCTGCAGAACTTGTCCTTTGACTTCTGCATCTGCACACACACACACACACACACACACACACACACACACACACACACCTGTGCACACTCACAGAATAGTGACGATGATGATGATGATGATGATGATGATGACGACGGAAGTAGAAGTAGAAAATAGTTTTGGAAAATATCTGAATTAAACAGAGCATGTGACAGTCTACACACTCACACTGCTACTGGAAAGAAACAGTGTATACAAGGCTTGGTGACTGTCAGTGGATTTGAGGTCATTAGCCCTAGAAAACGCAGTCTGCAGTAGGATTTCTCATTGAAACAAACCATAGGCAGTCTGCAGCTTTTCTGTGTGGCATGATCCAGAAATGGACCCCCAAGGAATGAGTTTTTCTGTATAGTAATCTGATGCACACCCCCAATGTATATCCTAATCCAGATCTTTATAATGTATAGCATACACCATGGTACCTTTCTTTATAGGATATATTAGAAGATTCTAACCTCATCTAGATTTCTAGGGTTGTTGTTAGGCACTTGGATATTTTTCAGTGTAAGAACACAAGATGCCCATAGAGTTGTTGAACTGTGTGGAGTTTTAGTGCTAAATCAAGTGCCCCACAGACTATAGCCATGAGATTTCCTTATCAGATGCCCATAAGTTTTCCATTTCTGTCTTGTGGCAAAACCAACATTTTTAGTTTCACTTCCTCCCCTGTTCAGTAAATTCGTGACATTTACTGTTCGAGTTGACAGATTGTGGGCCATTATTGAGCCTAGAAAATGTTTACATAGTTCTTATCCTATTCTTTCTACCTGGGTTATATTTGAATATTCCCAGGGTAGATTAGATAGTTCAGGAGGAACAGTTTAACTAACACAGAGATTGTGGAAGATGGCCCCTCTCAAATATAACTCCCAACAATCTTCCATTCCGTGTCACCTTCTAACCCATGATCTGAACCCCCATTGAGAGACAGGTGTATATGGAGAGACGGGGTTTCCATGCTCTGCCCTTCTTTAGACTGGCTTGTGGTATGAAGGAAGTGATGAAGTGTGTCTTCATCGGCAGCAGAACCTGTGCTTTATCATTCCCTGTTGCATCTTGAAGCATCAGGTAAGAGATCTGAGGACACAGGGAGGGTCAGGCTGCGAGGGAGCCCAAGCTACAGGACCCAGACAAGCAACGTCTCCACTGAATTCCAGCTACAAGTTTCGCTCTCTGGTACATGACTGGGCACACATCCAGGTGATTCCTTCTATGTCACGTTTCTCATTCCTGAATCCCCTTCCCTCCAGGGTGTGGTGTTTCCCAGGCTGAAGCCTGAGGCTTCACGGAGACAACGGTCCCTCCTTGGTCCTTCCAGCCATCAGACCCGCAGCAATAGTAACTGAAGCAAGCCCTCTGGGGCTCTTCTGAAGCAGAGACAAAAAGTTTCAG